>BGNK01006145.1:0-20000 GCA_003297005.1 Symbiodinium sp. clade A Y106
AGTCCCCACAGATCAGAAGCTCACACCTCTGCGGCAGAGCCGTCAGCGAGGCGTCGAGCCCCGCCCACGTGGCTTGACGAAGTTCCTGGTTCGCTGTGGTGGTGAGGTGGCTTCGCCACACATGTTGATACACCCCATAGACAGCAATTGGCAGATTGCAGCACAAGCCTACCAGGGACGAGTTCCTGTACACAGGGGTCCACCAAAATCCCACTGAACCTGGCATGTGCCGCAGGGTCAGGACTACCAGCGGTATGCATCGTGAGCCACTTCCCCGACGTGAAGTCCCCGGTCTGACCCCAGTGTGTTTCCTGAAGAATTACAATATCAAGGGAAGCTTGCTGATCACACCAAGCTAAGACCTCCTGATACATGGACGACTGCATTCCATGAAAGGACACTGACGGTCCTGGCCTTGAAAGAGGTCGCTCTCCTCGGTCTCTTTCGGATCCTCCAAGGAAGGTGTGCTGGAGCGGGAAGGGTCCCTAAGGTCTGGCTAGTGTGCCATTGGCCTTTGTAACATAGAGGAGGAGGTCGCTGCACGCGTTCTGGCACGACGGTACGCTCTTTTCCTTCCTGTGATACTATGACCTGGCCACGATGCTTCCTCACAGGCTCCTCGGAGCCTATGAGACCCACTGCCGCGGCTACAGAGGGAACCCTCACTCCATCTACCTTTTTAGCAAATGCTGGGCAGCAATCGAAGCTATTAGGTAGATTCCGGACTTGGGACCGGACCGGCAGGTGGGCTTACAGGGTCTATGTTGGTTATCGGACCTAAACCGTGGCTTAGGACAAGGAGGGTCGAGGCGAAAACTTGAGGAGTCAGGTGTGCCTGCATCGGCACGGCGCTGCCTCCGCGCCTTGGGCTGCCGTGCTGCAGCCGGGCGGGGAGCAACAGAATGCACGTTCCTGCTTGCATGGACGGAGCTGAAGAAACCCTGAAAGCACAGTAACTGCGGGTCCTGCCTACAACAGCATACAGGGTCCTGCCACAGCTAATCCTCATTCGCCAGGGGCCGGTTGCGAGGCCGATACTCATGAGTGCTGCGGAACTCATAGTCCTGCCACTGCTCCAGAAAAGTGCCGCGGAAGAGCCCACGGGCCTCCGCCTGCACAAAGCTCCATTGCGTAGTGGCCGATGCGGCTGCCTTGCTGCCGATTGGTGAGTTCCTCGAGGGCGGAGAGCTGCTGGCGATAAAGGGACAGGAAGTGTTCCCGAGCATGTGCCAGACAGTGTGCACCCAAGTCATGGCTGGTTGCACTCCACGTATAGCTTTCATCTTGTTCACTTTCTCNCATGTGCCAGACAGTGTGCACCCAAGTCATGGCTGGTTGCACTCCACGTATAGCTTTCATCTTGTTCACTTTCTCCATTCTCGTCACCATCAGCATGCTCTTCGCGGCCTGGTTCCTCGCCATCCGCCGAGCTGGTGCTGGTAGAGGAGGAGCTGACAAAGCGACCACTGACGGCTGCGAGTCACTGTCGGACGCTGCGTGATCCGCAGGCTGGCTGTCAAGGCGCCTGCGCTTGGGCTCAGCCGTGCCTTCCGGAGCATTGACCGGCCGGGGAGGCGGTGGTCCTCGAGGTCGTAGCTCAGATGCCTGCACANACAGGACCATCACGAGCATGGTCACGAGGCACGCTATCCGTAGCTGCCTCCGCTGCCGCCATCGGCGAGAGCTCATCGTCGCTCCCACCGAGTCCATGGTCGGACATCAAGTTTCACCGAAGACACCAGAAGCACCCCGACCCCAACAACAAAACAACAAAGCACGACCCTCGGGCTTCACCTGCGAGCCGTGGAGCTTTGCGCCAACAGCCGGCTACATCTTCCACGGCACCGACATCACAAAGTTCCCGGACACCTGTGGCACAGTGTAGGCGAGCATTAAGGGAAGGATTACAAACCCCAAAAACGAAAAGCACGAAGGAAACAAAACCAAAAACCTCTAAAGGAAAAACCAAAGACCCTGCAAGGAATGCTTTGGTCAGCTGAGGTGCAACTTTGATTTGCTGCGTGGACTTCCTGATGGGTTTGCCCCCTATTTGACACCAACAGCAACGCCCCGACGTGCCTCATCACTCCACGAATGCCAGGGCAGATGTACTGCCTTTAGTAGCTGCCACAAGCCTTGCTTTAGCATCTACCACGACCGCCAGCCGACATGGAAACGTGCCGGTGACCGCAGCAGCCACTTGATGGCAAGGAGCAAACCATCCAATGCATCAGAATGCACCGTGAAGCATGCCTTCGCATCATTTTTTTCCTTTCAACCGTTCTCGGGAGGGTCATTCGCCGGTTTGTCGGTAGTCGAGCTCAACCCCTTTAGGGGAGCACCAGGTCCTACCTACTCTACCATCCGCCGGACGGCGGGGACTGCACTCCTACCTACAAGTCTCTTACCGCTAAACAGAAGGGCCAAACCCGTTCTGGGGAGAGGAGACCTCATCCCGGTGGACCACATCCCCAGTGAAGAAAACCACCCAGAGCAGGCGGGACTTACGCTCAAAGGTTACACACGGCTCAAGGAAAGCCCTCCCCACGTGGCAAACGAATTAGGCTGGGGAGAGGCAACCTCATCCCTGAAGCAGAACTGCAAGGCGCTATGCGACGCCATCCAGCCCACAAAACTTCAGGGCAGACACCGGCCAGGAAGGACGGCCCTGGGCGGTCCGAGGACCGCACTTGAAGCGAATTCCCAAAAGCCACAGAGGCAGACGGAGATGCAGGCAAGCGGCAACCTCTGCAACTCACTGTGCTCTGATCTGGCTGATGGCAGGATCCAGGGAACCATCCGCCAAAAGAATGCCCTGCTCGATGAGCACTTCACGGTAGCCTTGGCACTCCTGAAGGAGCGTAGAAAGCATGAGGCGGGTGGACCCCAAGCCTCCTTCACGGGCCAAGACATCCTTTATCCAGCCCGACCTTGCAGGGGCAAACTTGTCCAGGAGGGACCTGAACCCAGTCCATTTCATGGACGGGAGCTTGGGTGGTGGCACGATGTGCCAAGAGCCAAGGTCAAAGAGTTGCAATTTCGGGCGTGTTACAGCTGCAGAGCTGATCCCGAGATTGGACGCACCTGTGTCCATGAGTTCAAGTCCAGTCGCTCTCAGGACTGCGAGCACCACTGTGGAGTAAGCCACACATGCACTCATGTCAGCACTCATGACGTCCTGCACACATGCACTCATGCTGAAAGACACTTCCTTAAAGCTCTGAAAAGACTCTTGCTGAAAACACTGTTCCTGAGAAAACCCTTCCTGAAAACTCCGACACTGAAGTCCTTCCGAACTCACAGAAATTCCTGCAAACAACAACGCTGCAAAAGACAAATTTCCTTTGCTCTTGATCATCCTAACGGCTGCTTTAGCTTGTGTTTGGGCCTTGTGTTCCTTGAGCTCTTCTTTTCCTACTGGTTCGTTCTCGCTGGTCTGAAAACCTAACCANGACAAATTTCCTTTGCTCTTGATCATCCTAACGGCTGCTTTAGCTTGTGTTTGGGCCTTGTGTTCCTTGAGCTCTTCTTTTCCTACTGGTTCGTTCTCGCTGGTCTGAAAACCTAACCAGTGCAAAAGTAACCTAATACGCTTGGCTGAAAGGGGCTTCGTTCCTATGTCGGCTGTATTTTCCTTTGTTCCTACAGGGTGCACGCAGATTGTTCCTTGCTTGTGTAGGTCCTGAAGGGTCCTAATCTGCAAGCGTTTCACTCTTCCTACCCCTTGCCTTGTGATAATTCCTCTAGCAGCTGAACTATCCATATGAAGATGCACCTTGCAGTTCCTTTGTGTTAGAAACTTCACCGCTAAAAGTATGCTGTCGCTGGCTGCACTGGCTCCAGCGTAGTACTCTGCTTCACCACATCGTTCCTTCTCAGGGTTTTCTCGAAGATGAGGTGACTCCTTTCCTTTGCATGCTGCGCAAACTGGACACCAAGATGCGTAAGGTAAGTGTGTCAAATTGTGCACTGCAACTTCTTCAGGTTTGGGCTGTTTCTGCTCCTTGAGAGGTTCGGCTGCTACAAACTCCTTGTACTTCTTCTGGGAAGTAGTAAGCTCCATGTGNCACTGCAACTTCTTCAGGTTTGGGCTGTTTCTGCTCCTTGAGAGGTTCGGCTGCTACAAACTCCTTGTACTTCTTCTGGGAAGTAGTAAGCTCCATGTGCCTTTCTGCCTCCATAATGTGCTGTGCGGCTGCCCCCTAAGAGAGACGACCCATGCGAGGCGGACGTGCTGGCAGGGCTTCTGTTCGAAGAGTTGCAGGACAGCCCACCACCACACCGCCCCTTAAGGCATCTTCTTCCTTTCGTTCGTCTCGGTCGGACCGTGCTGATACAGTGGGGGTTCCCCGGCACGGGCGGTACCCGTCCCATTTCAGCAGGAGTCGGTGGTGGCTCTTCGGTTCCGGGAACTTTTTGCCATCTTTGTGGTTTCAGGGCTCCCGCTTCCCGATGATCGAAGACTTGGTCAACCAGGCTCCTTTCAACACCTTTGGGCGTTGGCTCGCGGAGCGCGGGAGCGAGTGGGACGGCTTATTTGCCCCCCCTTATGGGATTTTCCTCAGCAGCCTGCCGAGTTCATATCCTTGGAGCAGGCTCTTGGCGATTGGCAAGCACCCGAGCAGCCGACAAAAGCAGCTGGCCTTAGTTGCGCAGTTGTCGACGGTCGCTTCGACCCTTAGAGGAGCCTGGCTGAGCAGGTCACCCGCTACGAGGAGATCATCACCGAGTACGAGCGCATCTGTTGAATTTCTTGTTTCGGTAAGTCCCCCTTTGGGAGCCCAAGGCTACGGCACATGGAATGTATAGATGTTACCATGCAGCGCCTTTAATGCTCAAGAGAAAAGTGTGACCGTGCAGGGTCGTACAGTTTAACTTGGTAGCGGAGCGGAAGAGCCTGAAGACCCAGGAAACCCGTGGGACGGAAGAAGCTGGACAGGAAATCCGCTGGACGGAAGAAACCTGTATTGGAAGGACGGACTCCAAAGGATGACCGTCTATCTGAGGATGGCGAAGAAGAAGATGTACCGGGACCTGTTGCGAATCTTGTTGCTGCAGGTAGTACTCTGGATGCAAGTGTGTATGTGCCATGGAAACTTGGAAGCTAACTTGTTTCACCCGCAGCCGCATTTCCTTCAAGGGGAAGTGTGTACATGGGAACATCCTTCGGCGTACCCGAAATGGAAGCAGCGCCAAAGCAGGAAATCGCTCGTGAAGAGCAACCAGCTGGAGAAGGAGGTATCCCAGGATCCTGACTCTGAGGAGATCATGGAGAAGCCGGAAGCAAAGCCGCCGACCCGCTTCGCAGAAGTTCTCAAGCTGCCGCCTGTGTGTCGTGGAGGACCAGGAGAGAAGCCTGGAATGGAAAGCTCTGCAGGAGAAGCCAAAGAAAGTGCTAGCGAGGAGCCTAGTACCCCTGCAAAAGCAAAGCCTCTGGAAGCTCCAAGTACGGCAGAAAGGACAGCGACTCCAGCAACTGAAGAGAAGAAGAGCAGAAAGAAGAAAAGAAATATGGAAGCCAGCGAGGACCAGACTGGCGAAGGATACCAAGGTGTCCGAAGGAAGCTCGACACGGCCATGGAGAATGCAGGCTGTATCGAAAATGTACTCTTACTCGAACGTGAGTATAAGAAACTTACAAAGGACCCATCTCACAGACCAAATTTCCTCTTTCTGTATCCTTGCGAACACCAGCAAGTATGCTTCACGTACAGTCCGTAGACCCCTACCAGGGGAAGCTGACCGAGAAGAAGAGAAGGAAAAACTTGCAGCCCTCCGAGCAGAAGAGGAAGCACGGCTTGAAGGGCAGAAAGAGCAGGAAGCCGAAGCAGAGACAAGGAAAAGAAAGCTCGAAGATCTCGAGAGCAAGAAGAGAGCTCTGGAAGAGGCTACGCGCAAAAAGCAAAAGGAACTGGAGGATGAAGCCAAACGTATCAGAGCTGTGGAGGAAGCCGAGAAGCAAGCTAAGGAACTGCGAGAGAGGAACGAAGCAAGCCAGAAGAGGATCGCAGTGCCTATGGAAAAGGAGGAAGACTTCTTCACGAGAAAGTCCAAGGAGCTGGTCAGCCACATCGTCAAGAATACGGCGGAGACCGCCAAGGAAGCCCAGAACGCAAAGGATGCGTATCAGGAATCCTGCAAGATTTTGGAGATGGACCAAGGAAAGTTCATCAAGGCCAGTAAGGAACTCCAAGGGAGTATTGGAGAAGGCAGTGGCTTATGGAGAAGCAATTGCGGTGGAGAAGATGTATGCCTCCGTCAGCCAGAGTGTCACTCAGCCGAGTGAGCCGACAAAGGCCAAGACGAAGGCCATGCCCAAGTATGGAAAAGGAAAAGAGAAAGGAAAGAGTGAAGAGAAAGTGGAGAAGAAGAAGATCCGAGGAAAGAGGCAGCCACCGGAGGAAGAAGATGGTCGAGTACCCTTCGCTCCAACGAGGTCTACCCAGCGTACAAGTATAAGCCCTTCAGCAAGAAATGGACGAACAAGCTGGGAAGGATGCTGTGGGATCTGACCCACAGAGGTTTCGCCAAGAACCAGAGGGATGAGCTGTTCCCGGAGTATCCCTTTCCTTGGGGACTCGAAAGCGAGGAAGAATTTTACGAAGTCCAGGAGAAGCTGGAGAAGTTTGCAGTGCGGCTTGTCTCGAAGATGCAGGATGCAAAAGGCCGTGGAAAGTCCTTGGAAGGCTGGGACTGCCACCCGACTGGCAGAGGAAGGTTGGATCTCAAAGGAAGCACGAAGGAGGATACTGCGGTTATTCTGGGAAGCCTACCTCCGTCGAAGGACCTGTGTAGTATGTGCTGGGGAAAAGGCCTGGAGGAAAGACTGCCGAACCTCCGGCCTGGCGTACAACATGTACGAACCAGCGCTCGTGGTGCTTCAGCCAGAGGAAAGGCTCAGGAAGTACTTTCCGTGCAGGAGTATTGTGGTGGAAGGAAAAGAGCGGGATGACAACCCGTGCAACAAGTACTTCCCAGTCGATTGCTTGTGCGACTTCGGAGCAATCGACCCCGTCGTCAGCAAGACGAACGAACGCTTCCGAGAGGAGAAGAAGAGGCACCCCAATGACTTCCCGTGCCTGGAACCTCCAAAGGACTACAAGAGGAAGGAGGAAGCGCCGTTGGCAACCTCGAAAAGTATGGCGAGTAAACCAGGTGATGGAAAGCAAGACATCTGGAACAAAGAAGGAGTCATCGACGTGGAAGCTGAGGACGAGAAGGAAAAGTCAGCCATGGACAAAGAAGAACTCAGGAAGAAGTAGTACGAGGAGTACACCAAGCAGAAATTGCGTGCGACAATTGCGCAACGAGAGCAAGAAGGACAGCTGGACAAGCTACTTGAAGAAGCAGAAGGAAAGTCGCCCAAGAAGCTGGAAGAAGGATCAAAGGCAGCACCTGGACCAGCACCCGAGCCTACTCCAGAGAAGACACCTACGAAGAAAGCGGGCCCTGGAGATGAAGCTGGAAGCGACGACCGGATGTCAAGTTCAAGTGAAGAGTCGGAAAGGCGTGGGAAAACGGCAAGAGGATACCAAATGGTATATCCGGCCTCATGGCGCTTGAGCTATCCGCCCTTGCACTAGTATGTCTTTTTCAGCTGTTTCGAAGCTGCGTCCAGACAAGAACTCTTCGTGCCAGAAGAAAGCAAAAAGGCGTCGAATGCTTTTGTGTGAGAAGGAAAGTGTATCGGATGCACTCAGTACGTTGGAGACGTCAAGTAAGTGGATGCAAGCGTAGTCTGAAAGCTTTATTGTTCATGATGCTGATTGCCAGGGCAGAAGCTATGGAAGCACAAGGATCACCCGGATCAATTGGAGTAAGCGATGTACCAGTACCAGAAGATGTTGGACAGACAGATGACCTCGGGATGACCCCGATCACGGACACCCTGAATCAGTTGGTGTATAACAGCCGCGTCACCGCGATTGCGATTTCTCAGTTGGCGACGAACTCTGGAAATCCTGGAGGATCCTACTCGTACGAAGGAACGTTGTCGGAAGCGTTGGAAGGAGCAGTAAAAATGCTGGGACGCCCGCCAAATTTTGGTGGAGGAAAAACGGAAGTACATGACTTTCTGGATTTCAAGGAACAATTGTACAACATCCTAGCCTATGCGGAACCGAAGTATGCAGAAGCCTTCAAGAACTTCGCAGCATTGGATAACAGGATGCTATACCTGCGACGTTTGCCTCAGCTGAACATCAGACTATGTCGACCAAGCTGTATTCTTTGTTGAGTTCAGGACACTGCTTAGGTGTATCCCAAGTCCATTGAAGGAACATATCCACTTGCAGTTGACAGATCGGACTACTTATGCACAAGTGAAGGAAAGTGTACTTGTGTATGAAAGGACAACACGAAGTCGGATGCCAACGCAAGTGTATCAACCTTTTGGAAAATGGAAATGGACAGTACCTAGGAGCAGTAGAGAATGCACCAACAGCAGGAGGACAACAAGCCATGGAAGTGAATCGAGTGCAGGATAAAGGCAAAGGTTGGAAGGGTAGAGGCCACAGCAAAGGTAAAGGAAAGAAAGGCTATGGCAAGACATTTGGAGCATTTGGAGCCATGCAAGCTGGAAAAGGTTTTAGGTTTGGCCGAGGCAGAGGCAAAGGCAAAGGTCGAGGAAAAGGAAGAGGAAAAGGAAAAGGTAAGAAAGGAGGAAAAGGAAAGAAAGGTCGAGGAAAAGGTAAAGGAAAAGGAAACAAAGGAAAAGGAAAAAGGCTTGGAAGAACCATTTGTCGAATTTGTCATCAGGAAGGACTTTGGGGAAACGAATGTCCTAACAGACACTCAGTCAGGAATGTGGAAGCTGAAGAGCAACACAATCCACCAGACCAGGAACAGTATCCTAAGCCGAATGTCGTGGAAACCGGAAGTATCAGACAAGCTACAATTGTAGACCTGATCCGAGAGTCGTGACAAGGCGAGTGAGAAGTTTCACCCCAAAACCGTCTCATCACATTGCGACACCTCCGGAAGAATTTCCTGAAGTATTTCCTTTGAACTCAGAGACAGATGAAGAAGAATCCGGAGACATCCACATCACGTATGCGAGGATGGTCAGAGTGGTTGACAAGGAGGAGAACGATCAACCCACTACGAATCCAGTACACGATGAAGACCGAGAACCTGTCACGAATCCATTCTATGGAAGGCTACCTAGCCCTGGAAGCTCCCCCCACAATTGCCAAACCCTGCGCCCTTAACCCGGAAATGGCTTAACCAGCCCCCAAAACCTACGTGGCCTGCAGTTCCCCGAAACCCGGAATTTCGAAACCCCAAGCTTCTACTTGGAGGTTCNAACCCTGCGCCCTTAACCCGGAAATGGCTTAACCAGCCCCCAAAACCTACGTGGCCTGCAGTTCCCCGAAACCCGGAATTTCGAAACCCCAAGCTTCTACTTGGAGGTTCATGCATATTTCTAAGTAGGGTTATAAGTAGGGTAACCATATTTATAACTGATTCCGAAGAAGATCTGGAATTTGGTGAGCCACCTGGAGTTTGCCAAGGATGTGGAGTTACTCTCGAACCCACATGCGAAAGACCTCAAACTCTGGAGAACAACCGCTACCCAAGAGTTCCAGAACCATATCCTGGTGAAGAGCGTTGTCTCTGTTTGCAGAGAAAGCTTCGGAATGAAGGAAAACCGTTTGACAAGGAAGCTATTGAGGATGCTGTAAGGAGAGAGAATGAGTGGATTCAGTTTCTCATTGACGAAGAACAAAAGAAGAAAAAGGAGCGCGAAGTTGATCAAGTTCGGATGGTTCGCGAAGAATTTCATGATGTTGCCGAGTGGTATCTAATGGATGCTACAGATGATGACAGTGATTGGTTGATTGTAGGAGAACAAGACTCTGTCAACTCGATCCGAGCAATTCAGGTTGAAGAGACTGTGTCCGAAGAAGGATTGGAACTTATTATTTTGGATTCAGGCTCGGATGCTAGTTTGTTGCCTAGTTCTCATCCGAAGGCAGTGAGTGCGAACACTGGGACAACAGGAATTCTGTTAGAGGATGCCCAAGGGAATCCTTTCAAGTCAGCAGGTATGGTGATTGCTGTGATTGACGTGGAACAGGGACAGGACTGTTGGACAGCTCGACCTAGTATATCGGAATCCACGAATATGCTGTTGTCGAAGAATGGTTGGACACTGGAATACAGCCCGGAAATCCCGGAAGGAGAGCAGACACTTAGTGCTCAGTACAATGTTACTGCGTCCTCAATGGTGTTGATCAGTCCTGATGGAGAAGCGATGGCAAGGATCTTTTATAAGCGTAACAGTTGTTGTTTGTTAGGTCGCATGTCAGTTGTTGGAAATGATCGTGCACAAACGTCAGAAGGAACCCGTTGGACGGGAACAGGCCGCCGTTGGACGGAAACAGGCCATGGAAATGGAAGTGCAGGAAGTAGCGCCGACAGTCGGACTGCGGTGGAATTGTGAGCAAACGGAATGTGTGTTGCTTCGTGAGCTAGTCGTTCCTCCTCTGTGGGTGCCTGTGGTTGGGCTTCCACTCTCACTTTCTCCTTTCCTTCACTCATCAACTTCTGAGCAGATTTCTGCATTTCGATCTCCGTCATACGTTGTTCCTAAGACTCCCTCGCTCCTTCCAAGGGCGATCTTCACCGGTACAACCGGGGTACTCAGTTCTTCCGGAATTCCACGCTCCGGTTTCGTAAATGATGTCTCTGGTCCTCTTCCAATCACGACTACCTTGAAGTCATTACAGAATGTGAAAAAGTTTCCACTCGTCGCATGGAGAATTGTGCAGATTCTCTTTAATGTCCCATGACCTTCAGGAATGCTCACATTGTGGCTCCTTGCTGCACTGTAGTCAGAGTACAACTTCCGTCTTCCATGATCGTCCATTTGCCATTCGGAGTTCTGTCCAACAGCTCCGAGAAGTAGCTAGGTATCCTCACAGATACGAAGAGCAAGCAGGACCATGAGAAAATGAATCCTGAAGCTGGTAAGGATACGGTTGGAATACCGTACCCCATCATTCAATTGGACTTTATGTTTCTACAAGGAAAGGACACACCCGCATTGGTCGGAATTTGTTCATGGACTCGTATGTCAGTGGTAATCCCTGTTTCTGGGAAACAGACCGAAAGGAAGACAGTGGAGAAAGTCTTGAAATGGGTACACAGTCTTGGACATCTGGAGGCAGAGGAAGCCATGATATCTCTTGTGGCAGCAATAGTGGAAACCAGGAAGAGATGAACAGGAAGACACATGACCAAAACAGTAAACCCTACTAGCCCTGCGTGTGCAAACGAAATGTGTAGATGCACGAGAGACGAGGTATGTGCTACTGTACAATGGAACCAGGAAGAACGGTCTTGGACATACCCCGCAATTGGGGGATGGTAAAAGGCGGGCAGATTGCAACACTGAAGTGTTTCAATCCGCACGTCTGGGAGAGGATTTTCGAAGACGGTGGAACGGGAAATGCCCGCGGACCGAATGTCATAGGACAGTACAGCGACACAAACTTCGAGGCAGGGTGTTGAATTTCTTGTATAGGCGAGTCCCCCTTTTGGAGCCCAAGGCTACGGCGCATGGAATGTTTAGATGTTACCATGCAGCGCCTTTAATGCTCAAGAAAGTGTTACCGTGTAGGGTCCCCGGGCACCCAGGCGACCTACCCAGACACCGGCGGCCCATGGATGTGGACCGCGTGGAGAAGGGCGGCGGGAAGAAGGGCAAGGACAAGAAAGGGAAAGGCGATGCAAAGGGAAAGGGCAAAGACAAAGGCGGGAAAGGAGGCCAAGGAGCCCCCAAAGCAAAGGCGAAACAAACCGAAGGCCGTATGCTGGTACTGCCCGAGATTGCCAAAGCAAAGGGAGTAGGAAAGGTGCAGCAAGTGCAAGCCGAGGACCCGCCCCCGGCTTCTGCCCTCGTCTTCGGCAAGTTCCGCTTCTACTTCAACGGCGGCCACCTTGCCGAACCCACGGGCGGTGCGCCGAGTTCGCATGATCACCCCACCGCGTGTTGCGTGCGGTGTGGTCTTTGCTGTGCGAGCGGTGCAGCATGGAGGCCCGAAGAACGCGGCCCAAGGGAGCGCTGGCCCGGAGGAGACCGACGACAGCAGAGCGAGGAGCGAGCCCGGAAGCCAGATCATCCTGGACACCGGGACCGACGCTTCCATGGTGCCGGAAAGCATGCGAGCCGCCGAGGCTGCGCGACGCCCGGGCCATGCCATGCGATCCCCATGCACTCCCTTAGGTGCTACGAGTTTTGGCTGTCCCTGCTGGCCGTGGGCAAGCTATTTCGCCATCCTTGTTCACACTGAGCAAGGGCTCTCGCTGGAGGAGCCCCAGGGCCGGCACCACACCCCGGTGATCTCCAAGCACAATTCGTTGGCGGTGGTTGGCTCAATTCGAGCCATCACCGAGATGCCGCGGACGCTGCCGCCCCGAGTTCCGAGAGTGGGCAAGGAGGGTATGCACGTGCTTTCACTAACTTGACGCCAGGCCGTGGTACGACATCAACTTCTTCAAGGCGAGAACCACTTTGTTTCAGAGTGTGTCCGGGCAATGGTTGCAGGTGGAGAACAGCGCCGACTACATCAATGAGCCCAATCCGTTTACCCTCGCCAGCAACCAGCCGAAGCCCCGGATCACTATGATTTCTTCTACGCCGTTTTCTGTCTGTTGAGTTCTTCGCTAGAGGGAGGGCACCAATGACACCAGAGCCTGTGGAGGCAGATGTGGCAGCGCCAAGGGTTGGAGACCGATGTTGCCAACAATGCCGACGCAGCAGCTCCAAGACCTAGGGCACCGAGAGCCAGTGCCGCGACGACAGCCTGATGGATGGTTTCGGAGGGCGCGGCTTGTGGCCCGCCAGTACCGTTGGGCCTCTGCTGGAAGAGGACAGCCCTGCGAGCATGAACACCCTGTCTCGCTTAGTCCCTCTGCTGAACAAGTTCGGTGTGACCAAGACCTGGAAGCTTGGCCGGGTGTTGCCGGGCCAACGTCGGGGAGCACAAGAATGGTACCACTACGCTGGCCAGGTGCACGTCGACGACATGATGGCAACGGGCGACCAGTTGGCACAGGACCGGGTGGAGAACCACCACGGGCCCAATGTATCTTAATGGCCCAATGACTCTTATTGGCTCAATGACTCTTATTTGCTGACCATGGATTTTTGCCGTTCGTGGTCGTAAGGTGCATTGCAAATTTTAAATACAGTTTCACGACATCCCGCAGCATTGCAAAGCAGGATCATAGTTTTTTGATCTATAATGCATTGAACTATTGCTTTTTTTGCTGGACAANGGTCGTAAGGTGCATTGCAAATTTTAAATACAGTTTCACGACATCCCGCAGCATTGCAAAGCAGGATCATAGTTTTTTGATCTATAATGCATTGAACTATTGCTTTTTTTGCTGGACAACTACTGCTTCATGAAATTTCATGGCCATGCCGCACAATGTGCCGAACATGTGGACATGCATGTCGTTGCCAACAGTATTTTTNTGCTTCATGAAATTTCATGGCCATGCCGCACAATGTGCCGAACATGTGGACATGCATGTCGTTGCCAACAGTATTTTTTTGAACAGGATTGGTTTTTGTCTAGGGCTGTTGGCTATACGACAGGCACATGTACATCTACAAGCATATAATATATACATGTGTGTGAAGTGTGTGTGTGTGCACTTGTATCGGTGTGTCGGTGTGCACTGTTGATTGCATGAGCGAGCTCCGAGAGAAGTGCGAGATCAGTTGCTGTCATGATCATGCCAGTCACTGCAGTGAACCACCGGAAATCGCAGGCTTTTGAGATCGAGGGCATGGGCTTTCGGATCGGTCGCCACGCCATGCATGCATGCATGCATGCATGCATGCATGCATGCACAACATTTGTCTCCATGCACATGCATATATAGAGACCTGCATGAGCACTACTACTGTAGGACCTTGCAAGTGCAGCCATGGCAGATCGTCAACAAAAGATCAAGGAGCTTACGGAGCACATCTACCAGGGTCTGGACTTAGACTTTGTCCGACAAACCGGTTCACTGTTTGCTACCTCTACTTTGCGAACATGCATCCACTCGGCAACAGTTCGCCTTCATGAAGGATTTTCGGTGCCAGTATGACGGTCGCCTCCTGACCGAGAGAGTCACAAACCTTGTTTGCACCCAGCTTCTTGAGGAGTACANAGTATGACGGTCGCCTCCTGACCGAGAGAGTCACAAACCTTGTTTGCACCCAGCTTCTTGAGGAGTACAAACTGGAGATCCCGACAACCCCGGGGCACAATAAGCGGTCTTGGATTAAGGACACCTCCAAGGCGCTACTGGCCTTACTTCAGAAGGCTAGGAGGTCTTACTGTGCCATGGACAACATGGAGACACAACCATGGGCCCTGGAGGAAGATGAGGACTGTGTGTGTATAAAACCAGGTATATATAATTGTGTGCCTGTGTGTGTGTTTCCCAAATTTCGCATGCATCCACGACTCTAGGATTCGCAGCTTTTGAAGCGAAAATCTTCGAGTCTTGTCTCCAGTGACGACGTGNTGTGTGTGTTTCCCAAATTTCGCATGCATCCACGACTCTAGGATTCGCAGCTTTTGAAGCGAAAATCTTCGAGTCTTGTCTCCAGTGACGACGTGGCTTGGAATCGCAGTATGGTTGCAGTCGTTGTGCAGAGTTTTGCCTTTAATTATGGCCCATCATTCGCATCGATCTAAGTTTTCTGATATCAAGCCCAGCAAGCGGCTTCGAATTCGGTCGAAGACCCCTCCGAGCGAAGTGGATTCTTGTTCAATTATTCTTGAGTGCGAGGGTTTTTCCTGGGCGAGGGATTGTTTTCGTGCATCCGAGGAAGAGGAACAGAAATGCAAAAGCGCCGTGGATACTTCGGCTTGTGAGTTCTTGTGTGCACAGGGTTGATCAATCGGTCTTGCATGCATCCGAGGATCCGAACAAGGGATGGGTTTGGAAGGACGACTACGGTTGGATCCGGGAGGAGCGACATGGAATTCTTGCGATTCNTTGTGTGCACAGGGTTGATCAATCGGTCTTGCATGCATCCGAGGATCCGAACAAGGGATGGGTTTGGAAGGACGACTACGGTTGGATCCGGGAGGAGCGACATGGAATTCTTGCGATTCGGTTCTGGGTTCGCCTGTTTTTTTACGCAGGAGCCGGCTTCACATGGTGGCGAAGAGGCCGGGGCAGTGAGTTCAATGGTTTGTGCTTTTGTGTGTTTTCGTTGCCAAGGATCCAGATGAATGGAATGATGGTGATATGGCTTATCCCCATATTGGTGATATGGATGATCCCATGGCTTCTTGGGTATTGTCTTCGAAGCATATCGAGGGATCGAGTCCCATTATATAACCCTATNTAAACCCTAAACCCGAAACCCCAAGCAGAAAAAACCACGAACCCAAACCACAAACCTTGCATCCGAGGAATGGGTCTGGAAGGATGGTGAATGGATCGATCCGATCTCGATCTCTTCGAGCGACAAGGAACCATTGTGATCATACGGGATCGTTGGGAGCATTGTGAGTTTGTTGATTATAATTGTAAAGCCGATGACTCGAAGGNGTGAATGGATCGATCCGATCTCGATCTCTTCGAGCGACAAGGAACCATTGTGATCATACGGGATCGTTGGGAGCATTGTGAGTTTGTTGATTATAATTGTAAAGCCGATGACTCGAAGGCCCTGGCTGATGATGATCATGATCGCGGCCATGGTTGGACCCCGGAGGAGGAGGCCAATCCGGATCGGCAGTGTGGGGATCGGTTTTCTTCGCCGTGATACGCAGCCCTAACCCTGAACCTTAAACCCGAAACCCTATACTGTAAAACCCTAAGAAACAGTCGCTCTATCTATCTATCTATNGATCGGCAGTGTGGGGATCGGTTTTCTTCGCCGTGATACGCAGCCCTAACCCTGAACCTTAAACCCGAAACCCTATACTGTAAAACCCTAAGAAACAGTCGCTCTATCTATCTATCTATATCTATCTATCTATCTATATCTATCTATCTATCTATATATATGTTGCCATGCAGGCACACCTTGCCCAAGCCCTTGATGTCTAGGAAGGTGCTGGCACCGAGGTTGGGTCTGAGTTATAATTATACCTCGTATGTANTATCTATCTATCTATCTATATATATGTTGCCATGCAGGCACACCTTGCCCAAGCCCTTGATGTCTAGGAAGGTGCTGGCACCGAGGTTGGGTCTGAGTTATAATTATACCTCGTATGTATAGATGAAGCCCGGGGTCATTCATGAATCAGGCGCCGAAGGATGCAGAGCTCCACGATGGCATCCTTTTCGCTTCTCGCTTGATCCATGCAGCTTTTGCTACGGGGGGATTCGGGTGCCCCGTGTGTTGAGGATGTGAAGAACGCTTCAGAGTGGGCCGAGAATGAGGCTTGTGGGGTCGTTTGTGAGTTGAGGTGTTTTCTTTAAATTCTTGACGAAATCATGCAGGAGGCGACTGGAAATGGGGCCGATGATCCGGCGGAGGACACTACTGATGCTTGACCAAAGCCTTTAATTCGCTTAAAAACCCTAAACCCTAAACCCCAAAACCTCAAAATTAAACCTTAAATAAGCTCGTTGTTTCTTTCGGTTCGCACAGGACAATGGAGAGAGCAATGAATGGCCGGAAGATGCAGATCCTTGGATACACATCGATCATTCATGCAGATTGAGGATTGTAGTTCTGAGCCTATAAGATCTCTCGCTCAGGGCCATGCCGATGGCTGTGGCGACGAAGAGTGGGATGATGAATTTCGTATGCATCCAATTGTTGTCGGTTGTGTGGATTTCAAACACAACACGTTTCAACCGTGATGCTAAGGAGATGGTATTGGTCGAGGACGACGATCCAAAGATCGAAGACCAGCAGGAATGCTGGGAGGAGGCTTGCAAGTGTTGGTGTGTTGGTGTTAGTGTTGTTGTTGGTGGTGGTGGTGTTCTTGTGCAGCTTCGTTGTTTCTTCTAAGTTGGCCAAGGACAACGGTAACGAGCCAGAGAAGATCGAAGACCCCCAGGAATGCTGGGAGGAGGCTTGCAAGTGAGGTTGTTATTGATGATGTTGCCAAGCTTTGTTGTTTCTAGTATAACCCGAGGACGACAACGAGCCAAAGATCGAAGACCCCGAGGAAGGATGCTGGACGGAGGAGGCTTGCTGTGAAGCTTCATTGTTGCATGTATTTCCCACAATAATAATTCCNACGAGCCAAAGATCGAAGACCCCGAGGAAGGATGCTGGACGGAGGAGGCTTGCTGTGAAGCTTCATTGTTGCATGTATTTCCCACAATAATAATTCCGAGGACCATGGCAACGAGCCAATGATCGAAGACCCCGAGGAAGGATGCTGCACGGAGGATCTCGAGGCTTGCTGTGAAGCTTCATTGTTGCATGTATTTCCCACAATAATAATTCCGAGGACCATGGAAAGGAGCCAAAGATNGATCGAAGACCCCGAGGAAGGATGCTGCACGGAGGATCTCGAGGCTTGCTGTGAAGCTTCATTGTTGCATGTATTTCCCACAATAATAATTCCGAGGACCATGGAAAGGAGCCAAAGATCGAAGACCCCAAGGAAGGATGCTGGACGGAGCAGGCTTGCTGTGAAGCTTCATTGTTGCTTGTATTTATTTCCCACAATAATATTTCCGAGGACCAGGGCAACGAGCCAAAGATCGAAGACCCCAAGGAAGGATGCTGGACGGAGGATCTCGAGGCTTGCTGTGAAGCTTCATTGTTGCATGTATTTCCCACAATAATGGGCAAGGAGCCAAAGATCGAAGACCCCAAGGATTGCAGGATCGAGGAGGCCTGCAACCCTCACGCAACCCCTAAACCCTAACACCCATAACCCTAAACTAAACTTCGTTGTTTCTCGTGACACTCGCAATCTTGCCATTGTCGTCCCGTTNATTGCAGGATCGAGGAGGCCTGCAACCCTCACGCAACCCCTAAACCCTAACACCCATAACCCTAAACTAAACTTCGTTGTTTCTCGTGACACTCGCAATCTTGCCATTGTCGTCCCGTTTGCCAAACAGGAGAAGGAAGCCTTGCCGGCCGATGATGGCAAGGCTTGCTGTTTGTAAAGGTTGTGCATTTATTAGGCAGATTATCGGTTAGCATGACGTCTCCCGTAGAGCTAGTCCGTGAAGGAAGAGCCATGCGACGAGGATCGATGGGATTGTCGCCGACCGGGATTGAAATTTCACGCACGCATGCCCCCTTGCCAGGCATGGTGGAACCATGCTACAGCTTTGTCGGGCTGGGACGAGGTGGGATCCTCCCGAAAACCCAAACCCTAAACCCCATGAACCCCTATAAACCGTGTAGCCCTAATCCTTTGTAAACCCAACACCCTACAATTGTTCCTATGATCCCAAACCGAGGCGACCTAAACCCTGTAGCCCTAATCCTTTGTAAACCCAACACCCTACAAATGTTTCTATGGTACCAAACCGAGGCCGCCGCTGAAAAGGATGATGCACCGGCAAAGGCCCTGCTGAAAGACATTCAAGATTTGCGAGATGATTTCCAGCGAGCCGCTCGATGTATAAGGTACACACACATATATATGAATAAATAAATANCAAGATTTGCGAGATGATTTCCAGCGAGCCGCTCGATGTATAAGGTACACACACATATATATGAATAAATAAATATACACATATATATACATATATACACTTAGTTATTTAATTATACACATATATATGTATATACACTCACACTACAAAACACTTTACATATACGCATACTATATATATATATATAATTTACATACATACATACATACATACATGTGTGTACACATGCATGTTGTGTTTTGTGTAAGCACCATGCACTTCCTAACTTCACGAGCCCATGCATCCATGTATTGCATGCAGATTGGTGAGATTGNTGTGTGTACACATGCATGTTGTGTTTTGTGTAAGCACCATGCACTTCCTAACTTCACGAGCCCATGCATCCATGTATTGCATGCAGATTGGTGAGATTGCGGAGCAGAGGGCAAAGGACGGCGAGGCCCAGGTTGCCTGGGCCGCAACTCACCCGAATTCTTTTTTCCCCAGACCCTACAGCCCTATAGAGCCCTAAACCCCTTCTGAGGAAGCTGAGCTGCAGGATTGGAGCAAGCCAAAGGCCGGGCCATGCCGTGTCACCAGTGTGTNCCCCTTCTGAGGAAGCTGAGCTGCAGGATTGGAGCAAGCCAAAGGCCGGGCCATGCCGTGTCACCAGTGTGTCCCATGTGTAGGTATACATACAAAACATGTACAATGCTGGTAAGCATGTGATTATACATACAGACATACATATATGAATCTATGTATATACATCCATACATGTGTACACACATACATGTGCATGTACACACATAGAAACCCGTGCACATGTGTGTACGTGTATATATCTATATGTATCTATATATATACACTTTCATATAGATATATTTNCATCCATACATGTGTACACACATACATGTGCATGTACACACATAGAAACCCGTGCACATGTGTGTACGTGTATATATCTATATGTATCTATATATATACACTTTCATATAGATATATTTTTATATCTATATCTGTGTACACATATATATATATATATATGTATGTATAGGTGTATATATATATGTATAGGTGTATATGTATATACATTTATACATACGCATGGCACACACACACATCATGTTGACACACACACATGCATGTTTATTGTGGTGTCTCAGTCTTTGCTAGGTCAATGAGCGGAGAGGGCGACAGATGGTGCCCCGGCAGCTTGGACAAAAATTAATATTCAGCTGCTGCGAAAAGAGGGATATATAGCTCAGGATTTCTATCTCGACGAAAAGCATTTGTCTTTGGAGGGATTGGCTCCGGAGACACAACTAGCCTTCTCATGCTGCCTAGGCGGCAAGCACACACCCGTCAATCCACACCGTNGGAGGGATTGGCTCCGGAGACACAACTAG
>BGNK01006145.1:25000-30237 GCA_003297005.1 Symbiodinium sp. clade A Y106
AGGGCCTTCGCCGGCGAATGAACAGTGCCAGAGGCCAGCCTGTGAGTTCCTATCTCCCCCTACATGGTATACTGCAAGCTTTCAAATGCACCCCAAACCCTAAACCTAAAACCCGAACCCTGGCAGGACTACGCAAGGGTCTGGTTGAACAATGGCAGGCGGCAGTGTCGATGGAGAAGTCCCGAGGCAGCAGTATATACAACTGTACGAACGAACCCCCTAGCCCTGAACCTGAACAATCTTCACAACTGTGGTTTCAAATCTCGAAGGCATATCTTCTCGACCGGAACCTGCCCTCCATCGAGATTCAGCCGTACTATGAGGAGCCACTGGTCCTAGGAATTTGCAGAATCTTAACCTCAAAAAACCCTAAACCCTGCGACCCTAAACTCGCTCTCTCTCTCTCTCATATAAATATATATGTATACATTATAAACCCTAAACCCTAAACCCCTTAACTCACAAAGCCTTCGGCTACTTCAGCTCAGGCTTTCTGAGTCGAAAGATACGGAACACTTCGTCGAGCTGCCGCTGTGTGAGATCATCCAGAAGTACCAGGAACTACCTGGTGGCCCCGAGTATATCAAGTCGATCAAAGAAAGTGGAACCCTGAGATTGTAACTAACTCTCTCTCTCTCTCTCTTCTCGTTCCTGCTCAAAGTAGTAAGTAGTATCAGACACATCCTTTCTGGTCCAGCTAAGGCCAAGTGGGCAAGGCCCACCCCCAATTTGCCGACGACCTTTGGAAGTTGTATAAGGTCTACAAGTGCACGGACCACTTGAGAACCCGGCTGTAGTTCGTTTGCATATCGGTAGCTGTGTGATGTTGTTGTCCTCCATGCAATCCAAGGTTCCCATCAACAGGGTTGGTTCGAAAACGAAGGCCAGGGTCCAGCCTACGCCGACAGGAAAGGCAGGCTCTAGCAGACACGCCAGAAGAAGATCGCTGGAATGAAGAGTGGCACGGCCGAGCCCAAGAAAGCAGCGAACAAGGCGAAGTCGAAGAAGGATCGAGATGTGTGTGCGATTGCAACAAAAGAGTCTAGCCTCTCTCTTGTATCCATGTTTCAAAACTGCGCTACGTTACGGTGTAGTCTCTGGCTGTTTCGTTCATGGGGTAAGTTCTTCTCCCCGGTTTCGGCCGGAACTCGCTCCAGAACGCGGCCTGGGAGGCCCAGGGCTGGCTTTTAGAAGGCCCGAAAGTGCACGCAAAGTCCATGCAAAATCTTTTGGGCCATGGTGCGGCCTGGCGGGGTAGAGGTTTGAAGGTTAAACTTCCAGTGGCTTTGGGCGGGTCGTCCTCATAAGATTCGACTCGGAAAGCGCCACAGCGGTCAAATCGTGCGATTCGAGGGATACAAAGACTGCAAAATGACCGCATATTTTTTCACAAAGACTCAACAAGACTTCACAAAGACTCGAAAGATTCCAGAAAGATTCCAAGAGACTAGCCGAAATTGCGTCGATGTTTGCAGACTCGAGCCGGAATTGCAACGCACTGATGAGTGCTGCAGACATGAACCGAAAGAGCGATGTTCCGACGATGAGTGCTGCGTTGTCGTGTCAGTGTGATGGTCCAGTCCACTGTGTTGCAATCCAGATCCTGCCTGCAGCAAGCTGTACGCAAAAACTTCATGCATGCGAAGTTTCAAACCCCAAACCCTTAAATCCCACAACTCTGAGACTCAAACCCACATCCGAGGAACCCCGATCCATCCACGACCGTGGGTGCTCAAACCTCAAGATACGGGTTTTGAGAATTCGAAATTGCACTGAAGTTGCGCAGCTCTGTGGCTCCGTGTTCACACCGTGACCTTCTAGTTCTCTCCTTGCACAATCTCCCCCGCAACGATTCAGGACGCTTTTTTTTGCAAAAAACAAGCCGCTGATCCCAGCAGCGGTAAGTCGCGGTCTGTCAGCTTTCACGGTCCACTGGTCTCCAACCCATGACTAGCGGGGCGGTGTCTACACAGCAATCCGAGGAAGATCGGCTCCCTTGCTGCTAGGCCCAGCTGCTGCACGCGAGAAGCCCGGAGCCTCTGACATATCACCACTGTGACAAGTGAAGCATCCCGTGGCGTCGGCATCCTTCAGCCAGCAGAGATTGTGAGAATCACGGAAAGTACAGTCCGACACTCCCGGTTTGCCTGGCAGTGGAAGCAACACTCCTCGTAGCTGGATACAAGTAACAAAAGCTGGTTGCCACAATCATCCCACCCATGAGTCATGTGCATGGAAGTCCACGCCATCGTGTGCTNAAGCAACACTCCTCGTAGCTGGATACAAGTAACAAAAGCTGGTTGCCACAATCATCCCACCCATGAGTCATGTGCATGGAAGTCCACGCCATCGTGTGCTGGAGGACACTGTTGCGTGTCACAGCTTGCTAAAGACGGAAGATCGGCTCCCTTGCCGCTAGGCAAACCTGCCGAGCGCGAGAAGCCTGGAATATCACCACTCTCCAAGGCAGGGTCGCCCCTGGCGCCACGACGAGAATCGGCATCCTTAATTTTCAGAAGCGCAGAAACTGAAAGTCCGACATTCCGGGTTTGCCTAGCAGCACAAAGACATCAGTGGCCTGGTCTGGCCACTTGCAATCAATTCTCTACTCCTGTTTGGTTGATGCGCTCATTTGACATCATCGTCCAGCCATTAGATCAAAAGACTCAGGCCCAAAACCCCAAATCTCTAAACCAATAAACCCAAAGCCCGAAACCCCAAATGGCCCCAAATACGTGACGTCAAGGAACCTCGGTGAATGAGCTCGATGGCATCCCCTGCGAACTCGAAGAGGTCCGCGCTCTCGCTGAGCACCATGTGTCGAGAGCCTGAGTGCGCTGAATGAGACAAAGATATGCGACATGAAACCATGATTCGTGCTGTTCAAAAGCAGTGGAAAGCAAATCCACCGGTCAATTGAAGCGCACACGCTTCTCGTCAAGTAACGCAAATCCGGCCAAGCAAAAGTGCTCGCCCGGGCTGATCAGTAGCCTGGATCTCGGTGTTTAGGGCCTGGCAACATGATCGGAAGGCTCTGCTCACATACATACTGCAGATTAGGCTGGCACCTACGCTGCGAGCTTGCACTCGCCTCTCGTCTCTGTTTTGTCCGAGTCATACAGGCAACAATCTCATCCCAGGCTCGTGCTGCGCGCAGAGGTACAGGATCCTGGTCTTTCTTTGCTTTCCCCTTTTTTAACACTGCATTGATCATGCTCTTGACATCTTGTTCTTCGAAAGATTTCATAACCAAGTACCGGAGTTTCAGCTCATCAGTCTCTCCCTTGAGGAGCTGCTGGCCTGCTGCGGTAAGCTTAGAAAGATCAGCCTTCTGCAACCGTTCTTTCATCTCCGGCTCGGTGAAGGGATTGCGGGGAACATCGAGCGAAAGGACGTGCTGCTCGAATGCAAGTGTATGCCCGGACGTCTGCTGGCGGTTGAACTCTCGAAAGTTGTCTCTGGGAACGACCCAGTAAACAACAATCTTGGTGATGTTGAGACCCTTTGCAGCATGCTCCAAGGCGTCAATATCCAGGGTGTGTTCTGCGCTGATGGTGATCTGGAAGCATGTCATCACGCCGTCCTTAGGGATATGGGAAAAACCAGGGGCACAAAACACAAGCACGGCACATCAGCGCAGACACTTTGACAGAACACATGCTGTTCGGGTCCTGAACAGGAGCCAGGCATGAATCAATGACCGGCAGGCCCTCATCTCTGGGCCGCATGTATCGTGGCTGCCCGGTGGTGGCAGCTTTGAAAAGATCGGCGATGCTGCCGTCCACCACTTCTACATCGAGTGGTGGAAGCCACATCTCGAACATGGGAACGGTGACGTTGGCCAGCCGCGTCACCAGCACCTTTTCCCGCGAGAGCACTTGGTGTGCGAAGCGTTCGTAGAGAACCCCGAGGCCGGCTATTTGCAGTTTGTCGAATGATGTCAAAAACTGAAGCAGCTCATCTTCAAACTGTTTTATGGTAAGATCAACTGCCTCTTCGCTAACAAACTCAACCCTGCTCTTGGTGCAATCGTCTTCTGGCACTATCTGGAAGAGCAAGTCCGCTGGCTTCAAATCGCTTCCCATATCAATGACGCCCGATGTCCAAATTCGCCTGACCAAGTTCTGGTTCGACAGGGTATCGTTGCGAGCTTTCTCCACCGGCTCAGGGTCGCAAATCAGGTGCCGAAGAATACCACCAAATCGCCTGTAGCGCTCGTCCACCTGGTTCTCGTTCAATTCGGGACGGAGGCACTTGACTATGCACCGGGCCTCCTGCAAGCTGCACGCGGCCATGTACAAGTACTGTAGGCCGATGAGCTTCTTCCAGTCTCCCAGGTGCTTCGGATCAGGTGAGGGGGCGACGACAGTCTTGGCCGCCACATGACAGATGCCTCCGTTTTCTGCCGTGCCGGGGTCGATGACGTAGTAGTTCTCAGGGTCTTTCAGCTCATCACACGCTCCCGGCTCCCAGTCTTTCTTTGTCATGCTGCCGACCTCGTAAGTGCCGTCGGCGTGAGGCTTGAACAAGTACGCCCTGTTCCACCTGCGTGCTTCGAAGACAAAGGTTTTGTTTGCTTTCATGAGGGCACGCAACAAGAAGGACATGGAGAAGGACTTGCCGATGCCGGGCGAGCCGGTCACCACCACATCCTGCGGCGCGTTGAAGGCCGCCTGCCAGACCTCTCGTTGCTGCCTGCGAACGAAGAGCCATGGGTTGGCTTCTTTCGGATCCAAGCTGGTGTTCAACGGGAAGATCTCGATACCGGCAGCTCTTGCGGACGCTACATCGGTGATATTCTCATCGGCACAGTTCGAAGCCGTCAGTGGCTGAGCCATGCGCAGCTCGTTGGCGAATGCCGTGGCCTTGGCGTCCTCGACCCACGTGAGGCTGCTCGAGACGGACGCCTGTGCACAACAAAGCTGGAGACGGTGGACCTCCCGACGGCCTAAGCCCTGAACGCCAAAACAAGAGCCCCTCCCGCTCCCCGAAGTGCTGCAAGCCAACACAGTGGAGACAGCTTAACCACAAGGGGATCCTTGCTGAGGAAAGCAGCACTCCAAAAAGCAACAACGGTGGACCGCACGAAAACGCACGACGACCAAGAGCCCCGGGCAAGCAGGAGTGCTACAAGCCAAAGGCATGCCCACGCAGAAGCCCCCGGCCTGCACTCGTCTTGCCGGAACCCTACTGCTCTTCAAGGTCCGCGTGCTAAAGGCAAACACTAAGAACGCAGG
>BGNK01006146.1:14895-27534 GCA_003297005.1 Symbiodinium sp. clade A Y106
AAACCCTGGGCCGGGCGGAGCCCCGGCTTTTTTTTTGCTTTTGTGCGCTGGGTAAAGAGAAGAAGCCGCTAGCAGTGTCTTACGCAGACGAGGAAAGCAAGGCAGGGGACGGACGAGACGGGCCGGCCGCAAGCAGGGCGGTTCTTATTAGCAAAAGAAGACAAGGGAGGCAAGACAGGGGACCGACGCATCTCCATGGACAGACAAGCCGGGCACAGGCAGGAATTCTTCTTATGAACAAAAGGACGAGAAGGCAAGCCAGGGGACAGACGCGTTCCCGCCCAGTAGCGCTTTTATAAGAAGACGGAGGAAGCAAGACAAGGGACGGACGCGTCCCGCCAGGATGGGGCCGCCGCATNAGTAGCGCTTTTATAAGAAGACGGAGGAAGCAAGACAAGGGACGGACGCGTCCCGCCAGGATGGGGCCGCCGCATGGAGGGCTTCTTCTTATTGATAAGAGGACGAGAGAAGCAAGACGGGGGACAGACGCGTCCCCCACGGACAGACAGGCCGGCCGCAGGCAGGGTTTCTTATTATTAATAAGAGGACGAGAGAGGCAAGACAGGGGNGGACAGACGCGTCCCCCACGGACAGACAGGCCGGCCGCAGGCAGGGTTTCTTATTATTAATAAGAGGACGAGAGAGGCAAGACAGGGGACAGACGCGTCCCCACGGACAGACAGGCCGGCCGCAGGCAGGCTTTTTTATTATTAATAAGAGGACGGGAGAGGCCAGACAGGGGACAGACGCGTCCCCGCACACACAGGAGGGCCGGTCGCAGGTAGGTTCCTTTTTTAATAATAAGAGGACGAGAGGGGCAAGACAGGGGACAGACGCGTCCCCGGGGACAGATGATGGCCGCCCGCCAAGCAAGGCTGGCCACCTTGCGGGAGGGGACAAGAGGAGGTCGGCGGTGGGAGGTGGCCTGGAGGCGGATGGTTGATGGGCGGTGGAACATGTCCCACCCACTGGCACCAGAGGAAGAGGAGGTGGAACAGAACTGGTGCGGGGAGGAATACTGGTGGGGCCAGAGGACGCTGGAGGAGGCGCAGGAGGCCGGNGATGGGCGGTGGAACATGTCCCACCCACTGGCACCAGAGGAAGAGGAGGTGGAACAGAACTGGTGCGGGGAGGAATACTGGTGGGGCCAGAGGACGCTGGAGGAGGCGCAGGAGGCCGGGTGAGGAGGTGGTGGCCCCGTATGAGCCCCGGGTGCCACACGGGTGGGTAAACCCTGGGGACAAAGAAGTACAGGTGCCACATGAGTGGGTAAACCCTGGGCCGGGCGGAGCCCCGGCTTTTTTTTTGCTTTTGTGCGCTGGGTAAAGAGAAGAAGCCGCTAGCAGTNATAGGAGGACGAGAGGAGCAAGACAGGGGACAAACGCGTCCCACGGACAGACAGGCCGGCCGCAGGCAGGGTTTCTTCTGATTAATAAGAGCACGGGAGAGGTCAGATAGGGGACAGATGCGTCCCCGCACATAGGAGGGCCGGTCGCAGCTAGGTTCCCTTTTAATAATAAGAGGAGACGCGTCCCCACAGACAGCCAGGCCGGCCGCAGGCAGGGCTTCTTCTTATAACTTATAAATAAGAGGACGAGAGAGGCAAGACAGGGGACAGACGCATCCCCACGGACAGACAGGCCGGCCGCAGGCAGGGTTTCCTATTATTAATAGGAAGACGGGAGAGGCCAGACAGGGGACTGACGCGTCCCCGCACACAGGGCNAGACAGGGGACAGACGCATCCCCACGGACAGACAGGCCGGCCGCAGGCAGGGTTTCCTATTATTAATAGGAAGACGGGAGAGGCCAGACAGGGGACTGACGCGTCCCCGCACACAGGGCCGGTCGTAGGTAGGTTCCCTTTTTAATAATAAGAGGACGGGAAGGGAAAGACAGGGGACAGAAGCGTCCGCAAGGGCAGACAGGCCGGCCGAAGGCTGGGTTTCTTCTTACTAATACGAGGATGAGAGAGGCAAGACAGGGCTTCTCCGCACACACGAGGGCCGGCCGCAGGCGAGTTTCTTNGCGTCCGCAAGGGCAGACAGGCCGGCCGAAGGCTGGGTTTCTTCTTACTAATACGAGGATGAGAGAGGCAAGACAGGGCTTCTCCGCACACACGAGGGCCGGCCGCAGGCGAGTTTCTTACTAATAAGAGGACGAGAGAGGCTAGACAGGGGACAGCCGCGTCCCCGCGGCCGGCGGCAGGCAGGGTCTCTTCTTATTAAAAAGAATAATCACAGCGATAAGGACAGAAACAAAATCTTCACCATAGTTGTGGTCTAGTGGGCAAGCGCTCGGCCTCTGATCCCAAAGGTCCCTGGCTCGAACCCCGGTGGTGTCATGAGAGTCTGCTTTGCACTGGCTTGTGAGCATTCGTNCACCATAGTTGTGGTCTAGTGGGCAAGCGCTCGGCCTCTGATCCCAAAGGTCCCTGGCTCGAACCCCGGTGGTGTCATGAGAGTCTGCTTTGCACTGGCTTGTGAGCATTCGTTACTGTGCAGCCGTACCTCTCGAGCTCTCAGCGATCCTCCGCAGCCGCCACACGTCCACCATGGCAGGGCTCGGAAACATGGTCCGTGCCAGAGCCGAATTGGCCAGCTGGCCGCAGTTCGCCGGCCACTTCGAGGCGGAGGAGGCAATGGTGGAGGAAGGGAAGACTGCCCGCAAGGCCAAGGCCAAGGCCAAGGCCGAGGCAAAGGCCAAGGCCTGGCCGAAAAGGACTCCGGAGGAGGAAGCGGAGAAGAAACGGCGGCAACGCGCCAAGCGGGCAGTGAAGTGGCCGGCGGAGGTGGCGGCAGAGAAGGAGGAGGCGGCCAGGAAGAGGCGGGAGGCCAGGGCTGCGGAGACGGTGGAGCAGCGAGACACCCGCCTGGAAACGCGGAGGAGGAAGAAGGCGGAGCGGTGGGTGGCCATGAACCCCTATCAGAAGGCGGCGGTGCAGGAGGGGAAGGCGGCAGCCAGGAGGAGGTGGAAGAAGGGGGTGGTGGTGAAGGCCCGCCAGAGAAGGTGGCAGGAGCTCACAGAGCACTCGGCGGTGGTGGAGTTGGGAGCCCTGCACACCATGGCCGCCCGCCAAGCAAGGCTGGCCACCTTGACAAGAGGAGGTCGGCGGTGGGAGGTGGCCTGGAGGCGGATGGTGGATGGGCGGTGGAACATGTCCCACCCACTGGCACCAGAGGAAGAGGAGGTGGAACAGAACTGGTGCGGGGAGGNGCAAGCCAGGGGACAGACGCGTTCCCGCCCAGTAGCGCTTTTATAAGAAGACGGAGGAAGCAAGACAAGGGACGGACGCGTCCCGCCAGGATGGGGCCGCCGCATGGAGGGCTTCTTCTGATTGATAAGAGGACGAGAGAAGCAAGACGGGGGACAGACGCGTCCCCCACGGACAGACAGGCCGGCCGCAGGCAGGGTTTCTTATTATTAATAAGAGGACGAGAGAGGCAAGACAGGGGNGGGGGACAGACGCGTCCCCCACGGACAGACAGGCCGGCCGCAGGCAGGGTTTCTTATTATTAATAAGAGGACGAGAGAGGCAAGACAGGGGACAGACGCGTCCCCACGGACAGACAGGCTGGCCGCAGGCAGGGTTTCTTATTATTAATAAGAGGACGGGAGAGGCCAGACAGGGGACAGACGCGTCCCCGCACACAGGAGGGCCGGTCGCAGGTAGGTTCCTTTTTTAATAATAAGAGGACGAGAGGGGCAAGACAGGGGACAGACGCGTCCCCGGGGACAGATGCGTCCCCGCACATAGGAGGGCCGGTCGCAGGTAGGCTCCCTTTTTAATAATTGGAGGACGAAAGGGGCAAGACAGGGGACAGACGCGTCCCCACGGACAGACAGGCCGGCCGCAGGCAGGGTTTCTTCTGANTAGGAGGGCCGGTCGCAGGTAGGCTCCCTTTTTAATAATTGGAGGACGAAAGGGGCAAGACAGGGGACAGACGCGTCCCCACGGACAGACAGGCCGGCCGCAGGCAGGGTTTCTTCTGATTAATAAGAGGACGGGAGAGGTCAGACAGGGGACAAATGCGTCCCCGCACATAGGAGGGCCGGTCGCTGCTGGCTGATTTCTTCTTATTAATAGGAGGACGTGAAAGGCAAGACAGGGGACAAACACATCCCCAAAGGGCCGGTCACAGGTATGGTAATTGCCGTGTTAATTGGAAATAGTACTACCAGTACTGCTATATCTGATGCCTAGAGTGCAGTCGCAGACGGGAACGGGAGAGTTTAGTGTGAGCACAGGGCAAGACTCGATGATGCCGCCGCAGACTGGCCCGAGAATACAGTGGTCTTATAGATACGATAGATAGAAGCCTGCCAACATGAGTGTCTGGAGGACAGCAACTGCTTCGCCTGGCCTGGAGTTGGATGCGGTGGATCTGGGCCTCAGCATCGTGGAGGCAAAGGTGGAGGACAAGAAGAGGGAGCAGGTAAAGAGGAAGAGAGAGGAGGCGGATGAGGCATACAAGGCGTGGAGGAAGAAGACGAGGCAGATCCAAGTCCAATGGTGGAAGGACTGGAAGGCCAAGAAGGAGAAGGAAAGACAGCAGAGGGTCAGCATCGAAGTCGACGAGGAGGTGGTGGAGGAGCCGACGGAGGTGGTGGCAGCTGCTGACCCCGATTGGTTGGATGGGTTTCTGGGACTGCAGGAGGAGGACCCCCTGATGGGCTTATGAACCTCCCGGCGAGCGAGGAGGTAGCCCCTATGAGCCCCAGGTGCCACACGGGTGGGTAAACCCTGGGGACCGAAAAAGCACAGGTGCCACACGAGTGGGTAAACCCTGGGCCAGGCAAAGCTCTGGTTTATTTTCCTTCTGCTTTTGTGTATGCTGGGGATAGAAAGTCAAGACGCTTGTTGCACCCTTGAGAACATTCCTGCAAGCTCGTGGCTCGAGAAGCTTGCAGACTTCCAGTACCTGGGACCTCGATCGTAAACGCCGGGCCCCGATCTCAGCTAGATCCTCACCAGAAAGCAACTAGTCCTGCTAACACGTTGGAAATGTGGCTGCCAGGTCATGTCAATGTCGGAGGGGAACGACTGGATGAAGGAGATGGGGGACTTCTACAATTACATGTTCGCCCTGGCAAGCGGTGCCTCATCCGCTAAGATGCTTCTGTGGAGACCACGACACAGAGGNTCAATGTCGGAGGGGAACGACTGGATGAAGGAGATGGGGGACTTCTACAATTACATGTTCGCCCTGGCAAGCGGTGCCTCATCCGCTAAGATGCTTCTGTGGAGACCACGACACAGAGGGGAGAAGAAAAAAGAGAGTGAGAGTGTGTCGCCGTGTGCACTCCGAGGCGTCCCCACCGACGAGGACGAAGACGAGTTCCAGGATCAAATGAGAGAGCTGGACAGGTATCTCGGNAGAGGGGAGAAGAAAAAAGAGAGTGAGAGTGTGTCGCCGTGTGCACTCCGAGGCGTCCCCACCGACGAGGACGAAGACGAGTTCCAGGATCAAATGAGAGAGCTGGACAGGTATCTCGGGGACATTGAGGCGGATCATGTGAGTCAGGGCACGTACTCGAGACAATGCCTCCGCAAGCTCCGGCGGTACTACAGACGCCTGCAAGTAATTCGTCGCGCGTGCAAAAGCCAAGCGCGACGGCGTCTCAGCCGCAAGCAGCCACGGCCAGCAGCCTTCAGAGGTGACGTGGCATAAAAACGCAGTGCCTGCAGATGTAGTCGTATAGGTATCTATCAGTTTCTCACATGTGAAGTCCCTGGAGTGATACTCGCAGATGTGCAAGGGAGAGCGCGAGAGTAGTTCTGGAGACGTGTCCGTGCAGCCGCTATCGTACGCAAGTCCTCGACCTCCCTCGCAGCCTCGGTCCCAGCATGCCCTCGAAGGCCTCGCTGGCGGGTCAGTGGAGCTCCATATGCACCAAGCTTCCTTGGCCAGGTAAGCCAGAAGATGCGAAAGCAGTCTCTGCGTGAGCTTCGCCTTCGCGACGCCCGGAGCCCGAGCAAGCTTTGGTAGGTTCTCTGCCAGCAGCCCTGTCAGTCTTAGGCGACCCTGAAGCAATTCGATCGCGTATGGAAGGAAGGGGTGAAGAAGACACGCCGTAGCGCTGCGATCGAGGCCCTCCACCCGGCAGCTGGCGAAGACTAGCTAGCAGTTGCATTCGCTCAGATCATGAACAAGTTTCCGGTTCGGAGCCGCCTATACAAACTCGCCCAGCAAGAGCTGCAGTCGGGCACCCAGCTTCGACCCGCAGTGGAGGTTCTGGAGTCGAAACCAGCTTAACCAAAGCTCTGCTGCCAGGAGCTGGGAGAATCGCAGCCTGGACGAACTGCCCCGAACTCGTGCGGATGGCATTTCAACCGTTCGTCCGAAGGACGCCCGCATCCGAGGTTAGATGACATCATCGAAGAGCTAGGGGGGGAGCCGTCGGAGGAAGAGGACGCCTGAGAGGTAGCGTGCAGCAGTGCGTGCGCAGCACCTCCGTACCATAACCAGGGACGACCAATGAGTCGTCATCTGCGTAGCTTGAAGATGAAAGAAAAAGGAGGGGAAGCGCGAGCAGGCAGTAGTCGGGCAAGTGTTGAGCCGGGGGTCCGAACGCAAGGGAAGCATAGAGAGGGAACAGATGCGTGTCCGCGGACGGAAGGGCGGCAGGCAGGTCAATCCCTTCTAATTATATACGTCTCAAGCACGCGCTCGCTAGCAGCCCCCCGTTCCCCGCCAGCTGCTCTAGGCCAGGTCACTCCGAAGGTGCTCAAGCAGGACCAGCGCGAGGTCAGGATCAACTACGCCAGGGCCCTAGAGTAGAACGAGGACGTCTAGCCATTCTAAGCGCTGTCCGCCGCCAGGCCAACTATAAGCAGTTCAAGAAGATCCGCGAGGAGAAGGGCACGAAGAAGACGCGGCGCATGACTGCCATCCAAGCTGCTTGGCGGCTTTGCTGGGGAGCCGGTGCCTTCCAAAGCCTCCTTGCCTGTCAGATCATGGTGAAGTTCCCTCCGGGCAGTCGCATCTACAAGCACGCGAAGAGCATCCTGCAGTCGGGGGCCCAGCAGTTGCGGAGCAGCCAGGAGCGAAACAGGACCCAAATCGCAGAAGTGAAGCCCTGCTGACAGGAACTGGAAGAATCGCAGTCTCGACGAGCTGTCCCGAACTCAGTAGCATGAGTCAGTACACAGCTGCGGTTGTCAAAGCATTTGCATATCAGGCTCGAAGATGCCAGGACGAGCTCATGATCATTGAATCTGAGTCTGCAAGAGAGGAGTAATATATCATACCCGGTGACGTGCCAAAGAGCCGTTCACTTCGTACGTTAGAGAGTACCGAAGCAGCCTTAGAATGCCTTATAAAACAGAGAGGGGTGACCGAGGGCTGGGAGAAGTGGGCAACGGTAGAACCTTACAGTATTGTGCTGCAAGGAACCTCGCTCGAAATCGGCCCGGCTCGAAGACCAGCTTTTGCAAGTGTTGTCCCGCTTAGCTTTCTACCGCCAATATGGCCGTTAACCTTGAATTCGAGAATTACGAGGGCGTTTTCAGCTGTTGCGTCGGGGCCTCATGATGTAGGCGNAGCTTTCTACCGCCAATATGGCCGTTAACCTTGAATTCGAGAATTACGAGGGCGTTTTCAGCTGTTGCGTCGGGGCCTCATGATGTAGGCGTAAGAACTCGTCTATTGAAACACTCTGATGCAGGTTTGCAAGGAGGCGAAGCATTGGATGGCCGTGGACCCATCCTACGACGGGGACAATGAGCACAATGCTCTAGCTTGTTCGGACCTCNCAGACGTTTGTCGGACGCGCAGGTGCTTTGGATTAGGCTCGGAACTTATTTGCCTGCAGGCCAAAACAACCTCAGCACCTTGACCCGCTGGAGCAAGTCCGCCTCCAGCTGAGCGTCCTGAGCTGAGCTACACAGGAACCCGCGAAACAGCTCCTGGTGTTGTGTCTGTGTTGTCTCAGGCCCTGGAAGGCACCGAAGAGAAGCGCCAGATGTTGATCAGCAAAGGCTGGACAGGCCGGTGGGGCAAGGGAGAGTTCGAGAAAGAGGGAGAGAGAGAGAGAGAGAGCCAAATCTCGATGCGGGCGCAGGGCATTTGTGGCCGCGAGTGCCAGCCGGACAGTACCACCGCTGGTGGTACTTCTCCGAAGAGGTGGCGTTCTGGGAGGAAGACTTCTTCCAGGCAGGAGGGAAGAGGGAGAGAAGGACGCTTGCCGGAGCATACTGGTCCTGGCAGGCCACGGAGGAGCAGCGGAGGTGACCGCTGCAGTGTGTGCGCAGCACCTCCTGTACAATAGAGGGGACGAGCCAATGTGCCGTCATCCGTGTAACNTGCAGTGTGTGCGCAGCACCTCCTGTACAATAGAGGGGACGAGCCAATGTGCCGTCATCCGTGTAACATTAGCCAACGCATCAATGGCAGATCCGACAAAAAGGAAGCAAGAGATGCAAAGTCAGCGATCCGGCTAAACCCTAAACGTTAAACCCTAAACGTTCATGGTTTAGGCCCGAGCCTGCGGCTAAACCCTAAACGTTCGTAGTTTACGCCCCAGTTCCGTTTGTAGTTTAGGCNAAACCCTAAACGTTAAACCCTAAACGTTCATGGTTTAGGCCCGAGCCTGCGGCTAAACCCTAAACGTTCGTAGTTTACGCCCCAGTTCCGTTTGTAGTTTAGGCCCAGAATGGGGGGGGGACCCAGAGATCGGCACCCGGCCTAATTAAAAGTGCCATTTTGCGAAAAGAATTTGTCACCCAAAACGTCGACTCCCAAATCCAGGAAATTTGGCCCTAAACCCTAAACGCAANGGGGGGGACCCAGAGATCGGCACCCGGCCTAATTAAAAGTGCCATTTTGCGAAAAGAATTTGTCACCCAAAACGTCGACTCCCAAATCCAGGAAATTTGGCCCTAAACCCTAAACGCAAAACCCTAAATGTTTATGGTTTAGGACAGAATCCGGCTAAACCCTAAATGCTAAACCCTAAACGTTCATGGCTTAAGCCCGAGCCTGCGGCTAAACCCTAAACGTTTGNCCCTAAACGCAAAACCCTAAATGTTTATGGTTTAGGACAGAATCCGGCTAAACCCTAAATGCTAAACCCTAAACGTTCATGGCTTAAGCCCGAGCCTGCGGCTAAACCCTAAACGTTTGAAGTTTAGGCCCCAATTCCGTTTGTAGTTTAGGTCTAGAATGGGGGGGGCCCAAAGATCGGCCCCCGGCCCAATTAAAAGTGCCATTTTACGAAAAGAATTTGTCACCCAAAACGCGGCCTCCCAAATCCAGGAAATTTGGCCCTAAACCCTAAACGCGAAACCCTAAACGCTAAACCCTAAACGTTTATNCCCAAAACGCGGCCTCCCAAATCCAGGAAATTTGGCCCTAAACCCTAAACGCGAAACCCTAAACGCTAAACCCTAAACGTTTATGGTTTAGGACAGAATCCGGCTAAACCCTAAACGCTGAACCCTAAACGTTTATGGTTTAGGCCCGAGCCTGCGGCTAAACCCTAAACGTTTGTAGTTTAGGCCCCAGTTCCGTTTGTAGTTTAGGCCCAGAATGGGGGGGATCCCGAGATCGAGCCNACGTTTATGGTTTAGGCCCGAGCCTGCGGCTAAACCCTAAACGTTTGTAGTTTAGGCCCCAGTTCCGTTTGTAGTTTAGGCCCAGAATGGGGGGGATCCCGAGATCGAGCCCCCGGCCTAATTAAAAGTGCCATTTTACGAAAAGAATTTGTCACCCAAAACGCCGACTCCCAAATCCAGGAAATTAGGCCCTAAACCCTAAACGCGAGATTCTAAACGCTAAACCCTAAACGTTTATGGTTTAGGACAGAATCCGGCTAAACCTTAAACGTTCATGGTTTAGGCCCGAGCCTGCGGCTAAACCCTAAACGTTTGTAGTTTAGGCCCCAGTNGCCCAGAATGGGGGGGACCCCGAGATCGAGCCCCCGGCCTAATTAAAAGTGCCATTTTATGAAAAGAATTTGTCACCCAAAACGCGGCCTCCCAAATCCAGGAAATTTGGCCCTAAACCTTAAATGCGAAACCCTAAACGCTAAACCCTAAACGTTTATGATTTAGGACAGAATCCGGCGAAACCCTAAACGCTAAACCCTAAACGTTTATGGTTGAGGACAGAATCCGGCTAAACCCTAAACGCTAAACCCTAAACGTTTATGGTTTAGGCCCGAGCCTGCGGCTAAACCCTAAACGTTTGTAGTTTAGGCCCCAGTTCCGTTTGTAGTTTAGGNGTTTAGGCCCGAGCCTGCGGCTAAACCCTAAACGTTTGTAGTTTAGGCCCCAGTTCCGTTTGTAGTTTAGGCCCAGAATGGGGGGGGACCCGAAGATCGAGCCCCCGGCCTAATTAAAAGTGCCGTTTTACGAAAAGAATTTGTCACCCAAAATACCGACTCCCAAATCCAGGAAATTTGGCCCTAAACCCTAAACGCGATACCCTAAACGCTAAACCCTAAACGTTTATGGTTTAGGACAGAATCCGGCTAAATCCTAAACGTTTATGGTTTAGGCCCGAGCCTGCGGCTAAACCTTAAACGTTTGTAGTTTAGGCCCCAGTTCCGTTTGTAGTTTAGGCCCAGAATTGGAGGGCACCCCGAGATCGAGCCCCCGGCCTTATTAAAAGTGCCATTTTATGAAAAGAATTTGTCACCCAAAACGCGGCCTCCCAAATCCAGGAAATTTGGCCCTAAACCCTAAACGCGAAACCCAAACGCTAAACCCTAAACGTTTATAATTTAGGACAGAATCCGGCGAAACCCTAAACGCTAAACTCTAAACGTTTATGGTTTAGGACAGAATCCGGCTAAGCCCTAAACGCTAAACCCTAAACGTTATACCAAATCCGGGCTCGGTGCGGCTAAACCCTAAACGTTTGTAGTTTAGGCCCCAGTTCCGTTTGTAGTTTAGGCCCAGAATGGGGGGGACCCCGAGATCGAGCCCCCGGCCTAATTACAAGTGCCATTTTATGAAAAGAATTTGTCACCCAAAACGCGGCCTCCCAAATCCAGGAAATTTGGCCCTAAACCCTAAACGCGAAACCCTAAACGCTAAACCCTAAACGTTTATGATTTANAAACGCGGCCTCCCAAATCCAGGAAATTTGGCCCTAAACCCTAAACGCGAAACCCTAAACGCTAAACCCTAAACGTTTATGATTTAGGACAGAATCCGGCGAAACCCTAAACGCTAAACTCTAAACGTTTATGGTTTAGGACAGAATCCGGCTAAGCCCTAAACGCTAAACCCTAAACGTTTATGGTTTAGGCCCGAGCCNGAGCCTGCGGCTAAACCCTAAACGTTTGTAGTTTAGGCCCCAGTTCCGTTTGTAGTTTAGGCCCTGAATGGGGGGGACCCCGAGATCGAGCCCCCGGCCTAATTAAAAGTGCCATTTTATGAAAAGAATTTGTCACCCAAAACGCGGCCTCCCAAATCCAGTAAATTTGGTCCTAAACCCTAAGCGCGAAACCCTAAACGCTAAACCCTAAACGTTTATGATTTAGGACAGAATCCGGCGAAACCCTAAACGCTAAACCCTAAACGTTTATGGTTTAGGACAGAATCCGGCTAAACCCTAAACNCGTTTATGGTTTAGGCCCGAGCCTGCGGCTAAACCCTAAACGTTTGTAGTTTAGGCCCCAGTTCCGTTTGTAGTTTAGGCCCAGAATGGGGGGGGGGACCCGAAGATCGGCACCCGGCCTAATTAAAAGTGCTATTTTATAAAAAGAATTTGTCACCCAAAACGCGGCCTCCCAAATCCAGGAAATTTGGCCCTAAACCCTAAACACGAAACCCTAAACGCTAAACCCTAAACGTTTATGATTTAGGACAGAATCCGGCGAAACCCTAAACGCTAAACCCTAAATGTTTATGGTTTAGGACAGAATCCGGCTAAACCCTAAACGCTAAACCCTAAACGTTTATGGTTTAGGCCCGAGCCTGCGCTAAACCCTAAACGTTTGTAGTTTAGGCACCAGTTCCGTTTGTAGTTTAGGCCCAGAATGGGGGGCACCCCGAGATCGAGCCCCCGGCCTAATTAAAAGTGCCATTTTACGAAAAGAANCCTAAACGTTTGTAGTTTAGGCACCAGTTCCGTTTGTAGTTTAGGCCCAGAATGGGGGGCACCCCGAGATCGAGCCCCCGGCCTAATTAAAAGTGCCATTTTACGAAAAGAATTTGTCATCCAAAACGCCGACTCCCAAATCTAGGAAATTTGGCCCTAAACCCTAAACGCGAAACCCTAAACGCTAAACCCTAAACGTTTATGGTTTAGGACAGAATCCGGGATTTGGGATTTGCGGAAACCCTAAACGCTAAACCCTAAACGTTTATGGTTTAGGACAGAATCCGGCTAAACCCTAAACGCTAAACCCTAAACGTTTATGGTTTAGGACAGAATCCGGCTGAACCCTAAACGTTTGTAGTTTAGGCCCCAGTTCCGTTTGTAGTTTAGGCCCAAAATGGGGGGGACCCCGAGATCGAGCCCCCGGCCTAATTAAAAGTGCCATTTTAAGAAAAGAATGTGTCACCCAACACGCCGACTCCCAAATCCAGGAAATTTGGCCCTAAACCCTAAACGCGAAACCCTAAACGCTAAACCCTAAACGTTTATGGTTTAGGACAGAATCCGGCTAAACCCTAAACGCTAAACCC
>BGNK01006147.1:1337-30216 GCA_003297005.1 Symbiodinium sp. clade A Y106
GTGTAGCAAAGTTGAGATGGAATTTGGTACTGCGCAAGACTCCGCAAGAGACTTTGCTGAACACTTCGGTGTTTGGCTCAAGCGTGGAGTGAAAAAGAACTTGCTCTGCGTTTTTCACACCTTCCCTCTTTTCTCGCTCCCTTGCTCGCTTACTCGTTTGCTTGGTTTTATAAACTTGGCTTTGTGGTCATGGACAGGCATGGAGACATGACATGACAAGTCAGCGCTCAATCGGAAGTTTTGGCATTTTGGATCTCTTCTTTTTTTGAAACCTCCTTTGACAACCAGTGTAGCAATCCGTCGCGTGGAATGCGGCCCATTTCCGACTGTTTTTTCCCTTTAGTCTCCCTTTGCCCAAAATTGTCTCTGTGGGTTCTAGAGCTTTTCTGGATCCAAGACTGTGGTTTTGGGGGCGGCAAGGGCCCAGAGGAGAACGAGGAGATTTTTTGGCAGGTAGCAACGATAAATCGCAACGAAACTTTCTGAACAATTGCAGTTTCCTTCAAGGCTACTATCCGCAGTAATCTGCCCGCAACGACGAAAATTGCAGGTGAGTGCATGACGTTGTATCTGCGAAATGCATTCTCAAGGACGGCTTTGAACCTAATTGAAAAGGACCCATTGCGGAACCGTTTGGTTTGGAGTTTGTCCGCTTTTCTCTGCGATTGCATCATTTCACTTTTTCCTTCCACAGGTTCAAGAAGAAATGAAGCGAAGCGGCCAAGACATGGAAAGCCTGTAGCACTGTTTCTGGTTGCTGTGGATCGTGCACGCCATAAATCATGTTTTTTTCTTGCAAACCCTCATTAAAAAAAAAACACAAATGGTGCCGTTTCCGAACAAGCCCACTTTCGGACATGGTGCTCTTGCTGTTGGACATGTCTTTGGCCTTGGACACAGAAGTATCAAGCGCAAGTGGAAACATGATTGCTCCAATCTGAGTTATTTTCTTGCTCGTGGTCCGCTCCTGTAAGCACCTTGTTCAATGCATTCACGAGTGTTTTTACATGTTGTCCAAAGACATCCACCCGGCAGTATTTGTGTCTGACACTTTTTTTGGAAGGCTTGGGCCAAGCCGCCACCGTTGCAATCCAGCGAGAAGTTTGTGTTGCTTGCAGTTGCCCATGATTGCACCCGAGTCACAGCAGAGCGCACAGAGCCAGCAGCCGTGAAAGTCCCTTTGCGACTCGGCTCAAAACATGGCTAGCTCTGCTTGGTTGCAACACCGCATGTTTGTTTCTAAGCGTTGAGAGAGTGGCAACGTGAGCTTCAACTGAGAGGGTGCCATATGACATATTCTTCGGTGAATCAGGTGGTGCTCACAGGTGGGCAGACCATTGCAATGTTGACAGCGGACCACCGCTTGTCCACGATGGAAAAACTGCTATGTTTGCATTGACGACAAGTGTATCTTCAGTCGCTGGAAGTTTCTTCGGCTCCCGCGGCAGCCATGGCTGGTCGTGGGCGCGGGTCCCGCTCGGATGTGCATAGTGGCACATGGCATGTGCAGTAGCATCACTTCAAGTTTTCTTGCGACGCAGAAGGCCACTATTCAAATGTTCTGTTGGCTTACTTTCTGTCCAATCGAGTAGCAGACTGCTGCCTCACGTGGGCTGCTCGATGCCGGTGTGGTTCAAGTCCTAAGTCGAGGCTCCATACCAGTTGCCAAAGGTTTGCGGGTTTTTGGATCAGCTGCGAAGCTTGACGATGGCAAGACGTTCTTTCGGGTAAAGCCGCTCAGCAAGGTGTTAGCGCTGGTTGATGTTACGCAGTGGAAGGCTTCTCTCGTCGTTGTGGCGATGTAAATTCCTTGCTCGCGCCGCCATGGATTTGAGATGTCGTTTGCTGCTTTCGCCCGTGTCCCTGGTCGCCTGCGCCTCAGCGCCATGAGTCAGCAGGGCAGCAATGCTCTTGCCATGCATGGTTTAGGGGTCTGCACAGAGCATTGCAATTGAAACTGGCTTTGTAGATTTCCTCATCTTGGAGACCGAAGGAGGTGCCCTGCGTCTAAACTGAGTGTCGGAATTTGAGGGCGACTGTGTGGCAGAAGTCAGAAGAGATGTGCATGACGTGTGCAACAAAGATGGTTTTGTGTGCTGTCTTACAGTGGGCTAGTTGTAATGACTCTGCCTCCGTCAAGCATCTAACGATGCGTTTTGCTAAGGTTGCGACCAGCATTAGCAAAACGGATCACTCGAAAGCCGTTGCAGATCGGCAATGGCAGGCTTCAGACTTTGTCAGTGCTTTTCTGAGTGCCTTTCTGGAGGCCACGGAATACCTGGCTCGGGGTTTGAATCGCATATCGGAGCGCAGACATGCGGAGTCTTCGTATGGCTCCGAAGTGTTGGTCGCGTCGGGGCTTGGGTTCTCAAGGGTTCTGGTGCACTGGTGCAGGACTTCCGACCGCCTGGACGGTGTGTTGAACCTGTTGGGTTTCAGCTGGAAGCCTGGTAGTTCTCAAGCCTTTGAGGAGTAGGGTTGCACATGTAGCTGCTGATTGTAATATGAAAGATGACGCGCACTATGAAGATGGCGCCACCATCACCACCATCATCACCACCACCATCATCATCATCGTCATCGTCTTCATCACTATGCTCGTCCCCATCACGACTTTGAGCCCTCTTTCAGAAAAGGACAAACATTGCTGCACAAGTGCAGGTCATGATGGATGTCCAGCGATGGCCGTCTCGGGCCATGGAAATTCTGGGCTTCGGACGGGTCTTCGAAAAGGGCCTTTGGTTTCTGGCTTTGGGCTTCGGTCTCAAGGCCCGGAAGCGGACAGGGCTGGCTCTTTCTTCAACTGGGCGATTCGCTTACTCCGTAGAGGCATCCTTCGAAGCTGCTTTCAGCTTTCTTTGTTTGGGAGGAGCCGGTCAGCCAGCTGCGAACACCCTGGCGACGACACCGACGTCGGACTTCCCGGCACCGCTCATGCGTCGCCCAGCCGCAGCCGAGCTTCTCCCGCTTTGCTGTCAATCCCGTCGGCTGGGTCCGTCACTTCGTCCCTTGTGTGCATGTTGCATCTCATTCCGGCCTTGACACGACCCGCTCTCGGCTCTTTCCCACTCCGTAGGCCCAAGGCCCCCTGATCTCTTCTGCCCAGGCCATGTGCCGTCGGGAGATGTTCCGAGCTTGATTTGGCTTGGAGAGCTCGCTGCCGTCTTGATCACCCTCGGCTTTGTGCTTGTGGCAGTGCACCTGCAGGCAGGGCAAGGATCGGAGCAGATCTGCGCCTCTGAGACCGGTCTCCTTTGGGCTTCCTTAGAAGTTACAGTAAGGGACACAACGAACTGATGTACCTGAAACGTCGCTGCAAGTGTGAGTTGGCAAGGAGAGATTGTGTCAGGCTTCAGTCGACCTTTGGGTGGCAGGGCTCACCCCTTTACCCTGAACCCTCAACCCTCTACACCTCGGAACCCTCGGCCAGGTTTCGGAATGTCTTGGCCAGCGTCGGAAGATGGCAGCAAAGGCCGAAAGAATGGCGCATCTCAGCTCACAACAGATTCTTACTAAGAATCTTACAAGGGTACTCTTGGGGGATAGCGTACGATTTCTGTAAAGAATGCGATCACATGCAGACGACTTCGAGCCCGTTAACCTTGCCAAAGCATAGCTGGGCGGGTTTCTTAAAATCAGAGGTAGCTCGGTTGGAGCCCCTTCGGGTAAGGATCCTACTATTCAGGTTTCCAAGTTTCGGCAACCCACGAAGTCTTACTATTCTAAATTATATCCTATATTATACGGCATGATACTACTTCCCTTCTCATCCATTTTTCACCCTTGCACCCAGGCTCCAGGATGCCTCGAATCTAGACCCCGAAGCCTCCAAACCCGCCTAAAGCCTCCAATACTTCGACAAAAGCCCTGAACCCTAAACCCTGAACCCAAACTCCCAAAGACCCTCTGTTCTGGGCTTGGGACGTCTGACTGAAGGTATCCCTGGAGCAGCCTGCCCATCTCGGATCTCCTCCAAGTGGGCCCCAGCTTTGCCACGAACTTCCAAAGCGGGCTCAGGCAGCCTCAGCCTCCCTGTTCTGGCTTTCGCCGTCGCGGTCTCCAGCTTTCTGTATTGCTGCTTCTATCATTGGTGCTATGGTGCTGTACTACCGTCATTGACCGTATGTTGGTGTTGCTTGATACTGTTGCTTCTGTACTTGGCAGACTAGCGATGGTAGTGTGGTACGAGGTGCTGATTGCACTTTTTAAACGGATGCTCGAAGGCCTCTGGCGCATGCGTGAAGCCACGGAACCCAAAGCTGCGAAAACCCTAAGAAAGTTGGACGCGCCGAGAGCTTGGCCAATGCCCATAGTGCTGAGATAGCATTTCCCATTGAAAAAATCCGGAAGCCTCTGTGGCCCCTTCGAGCCTTCGTGGCCCAAGCAGTCTCCGTGCGAGGCAAGCCTTTACCAGCAGAGGGCTAAGCCCTGTGGAGCCGGATCAAGTGGCCTTGGCCTCCTTCCTTATCCCGGCCGAGGCTTCATTTAGCGCTACATGCCTTCACATGGGTAGTTGTCAAAATTATGGTCCCGTTTTGGGCACCCTAAATATTAGGTGCCGTAATATGATAAGGACCCAAAAAGGGACCATAATTTTGACAACCACCCACATGACTGCTTGTTAGGTTCCTCCGTGAAGTATCCGTAGCACAGAGTCACAGCGAGTAACCTAAGCAGCCTGATTCTGGTCCGAAATTGAGGCAACTTTCCGTGAAAGCTTCTGTTGCTATTATCATAGGTATTATTGTTATTTTTATGAATACTATTATTACTATTATTATTACTACTATTATTCTTATTATATATTACTATTATTATTATTATGATCCGCGGAGGCTGCAGGCACCCGCCAGCCGAGAGCCGTCCTCGAGCGCCACGGCGGCGTGCCTCCGGGCTCCCTGGGTGCCTGCCTCGGCTCCAAAGACCGACCGGAAGATCTTCTCTACATGTTTGTATATACTTGCTTGTACGTACGCAGACACACACACACACGCATAATTCTATGTTTTTTATTTGTGTATTCATTTAGTTGTTTGTTCATTTATCTGTTTATTTAATGTTACATTCGGTGTTGGTATTTGTCCCACGTTGTATTCGCGTCCGGAGCCTCGCGGCAGAAACAGAGTTCATGGACTTGGCCGCTCTGTTTCTGGTGACTCTGAAGCCTGAGCAAAACAAGAACTCGCAGGTGCTAAGCGGGCCTTAGCGCTCCATCTCCAACGCTTGCCGCCGGACTGAATAAGGGATTGGTCTTCCTTGGGAGTTCTACAGTTCGAGATTCTCCTGCCTCCTGCCGCTGCTGCCGCTCCTCCTCCTCCTCCTCGTGCTTCCTGTTCTCCTCCTTGTCATCGTCATTGGCATCGTCAGCATTGGCATCACTGCTATCACAATGCGTAGTATGTACGACGTAAGCGCACAGACCTTCAAACCATAACATTGCAGAATTTATGTTCGATGTCTTGCGATTCTGACTGCACAGGCGCTGGGATTCAGTTTACCTTTCGGGAAGCCCTTTATAGCCTGGGCCTAAGCCGGAGCACCCAGATTCCCGTCTGTGGCGGTGCTTGAGGGAGAACCCGACTCCTTGGCTGCAAAAACCTTTGAGAGGCAGACCCCAAACCTCAAACCTTGAGCCCGAAGTCCTGTCTCTTTACCGAGGAAACGGGAGGCCCTGGCACCCATGACTTTCCTTAGCCCCGACGCCGGGGGGCCTGGCCTGTATGTGTGAACATGTGCAAAGTGGATACGACAAGTATGCCAAGTGTAAGGGCATGGAGGCATGCATGCGCGCAAGTATGCACACATTAGGTATCTATGCGGGCATGCAAGCACTCATGCGCACGCATGCATGCATGTACATATCTGTGTCTTAGAACCTGGCTTATTCCAGCTCTGCGAGATAGGCCAAAGCCTTCAGAATGCCTGGCAGCTTGCAGCAGAAGTACTTCTTTTCTGAAGCATTTTCTGGGTCAAGTTGGGGGATCCGACTGCACAGCCCTGCCTGAGGCCCTTCGCAAGTCGCTGGAACCTCGGGTGTCTCGGTTGCAGACGGCTCTGCACATTTTCGGTGAAGCCTGGGGCTTGGCACCCAGACCTTCGTCCTCTTCTGCGTCATATGCTGCTTGTGAGATGCACGGGCATCTGAGTCGTTATCTGCAGCATGTGGCACAGTCGCTGAAAGCACGAAAACCAGAGCGACGAGAACGACCCACAATGAAAGTGTAGTAGCAGTAGCATCCATATACATTCATATGAGGATAAACATCCAGCCTCTGGCTAAAAGTCACTGCTGCAAGTTCCTAATAGTATGCTTGGCAGGTTCGCTTCGCAGGGATCGTGCAGGGTGTCGTCTCCGAGGCACCGACAGAGGGCCGTTGTGGGTAGATGAGAGTAAAGATGCATGTGTCGACATTCACATGCTTACGTTCATGTTAGAGCACTTTGTCTTGTGCTTTGACCTGTTGGCATTCATGTCGTTGCACAGTGTCACCTTCTGTTAACTAACCGTGAAACTCAAAGCTTCTGCGGTGCACCTCCTGCATCAGGCCCGCGCAGATGGATTGTGGTTTCTGAAACATTCTACCATGGATCGCAATGAAGGGGTGACGTGCTACAAAGGCCACTGAAGCTGCACCACGTTCGGGTGTAGTTTCCACAGGTGCGTTGCTTTCAAAGGTTCAAGGCTCAGGTCTAGTGGCAGTGGATGTAAAGTCAGTGTTCCTTTTCGTGGCAATCGTTACACGTGGCTATTAATAGCTGGAGCTGTGCTGCAAGGCTTGTGGTCTGCGGCTGTAGCTGGCAGGTTGGGTAAGGCCGACAGCTCTTGTTCCTGATGTGGTCGTCATCATTATTGCTGTTCCCCCCAAAAAATAACTCTTCCCCACCCAAGAGACCCCTTGCACGCCCTCTTCTACGGTCTTTTTTCAGACTCAGACTCCTTGCGCTTGCGGTGCTCCGTGCTCCGAGCAGCCGAGGAGCCCGGGAGCTGCTGAAGGCCTGGGAGAAGATGAAGCGGAAGGAGCGCGGACGCTACGTGGCCCAGGCAGTGCAGAAAGGATTAGAAAGTCGTTGTTGTCCTGCATCCGTAGTATTTCGTAGTACTGCATTCTCTTTGCTGCTGTTCCGCTGATTTCGAGCTCGTTCTGGTGTTGTAACCTGACATGGTGGGTGGAGGTCGTAGAACTTCGGGGAAGGGCCTTGTCTCTCAATTGTGGCAACTCCAGGCATCTGAACGACCCGAAGTCCTGACTTGGAGTAAACCCGAAACGGCGATTCCCAGCCAAGACCTGCGGTGCCCTGAGCACCTGAACGGCCTTCCGCGACCCAAAGGCCCTCGACTCTGACACACCCTTGCGCCTTCGATGTAGGCCACACACCCTCAAAGCTTCAAGTAAAAGCAACCACCAATGCCAACTCGCAGGCAGAGGTCCAGCACCCCTTCCTGATGGAGGGCCGGAAGATGGTCGTCCGTGCTTACGTGCCTGCAGGGGGTTTTGAGGGTGCTTTGGTGGAAGGTTCTGCATTTGGGTTGTGCCGGACATTTCGATAGCCTTCAAACAGCCTGCTGTTTCCGCAGGTGATCACGCTGCCGGGCGGACGCTGCTTCATGAATCGGGAGCTGCTTCTCAAGGGTGCCCCTCCCGTTCGGGGACTCTTCATGGGCCTTGGAGTGTACATTGGAGTGTACAGTGAAGTTCTGCGTCAGACCATCGGTCAGAAGGCAACGTGACATAGCCATTTAGGCCACAAGCAGTGTGGACAAAACAATCGTGGGAGTGTGGCCAACCAAACAGGTTCTCCAGAACGATCAGAATCCTCTGTATGCGACGGGCAAAGGTTTGGTCTCACTTTCAGGGGTCTGACAGTCTGCGACTTGACCTTGGTCAGATTTCCTTCGTTTTTGGGGACAGGGATGCAGCCTCTTACGTAGAACCATGCCGACGGCTCCGTTCGCAGGTCACCCGATGTCCTACGACCCAGCCGATCCCGATCCACTTCGGCACGTCATCTCGTGCGTTAAGCCACTTGGCAGAGAATGTTGAACATCGCTCAGCCCAAGAATGCGCACTGTGCGTCCTGAACCCAGGGAGTCCCCTGGCGGGAGTCCCCTGGCCTGCTTGCCCCTATCTGTCGCCCACAGCCGTAGCCTCGTGGTGGAAGCCCGGAAGACACCATGCACGGACAACCTGCCTCAAATCTAAGAAAGCCTCAGCCCATGTACCGTGTACCGAGGTACGACGGGGTGGTGTCGATGCGCGGCACGGGGTGGACGCACTATGAGAAGGCCCACCTGACTACCTGACTGATGTCCTACCGGCATGCGGCGATGAAGCCCCCGGCCCCCAGACCCAAAGATCAAATGCACTCAACTTACTGCCTTGGCACTTTGCCAGAGCACATAGCTCCGAATTCCTTGCAAGCAAGCTTGTGAGCAGTGAAAGAGCCACGAAGCCCCATGCTCGTGCACACTGCCGGCAAAGCCACACTCCCGGAGCCCTACGGGTCACTTGGGCCGCCTCGGCCCTGAATCGCATAGGTGTGGCCGAAGCTTGCGAAGATGATGACAACTGTGCTGAGCCACGTGGAGGGTGCAGGAAGCCTGGCCGCAAGCCATCGGGTTCAGAGCCTGAGCTCAAGTTCTCTTCGAAGGCCTGCCTTGCGCGGCCGACCGCAAATCCTCGCTGCACTCAGGGAAGGTGCCTTTCGCGCTTCCGGACGACACGCTGCTGGACCTCTTCTGCCACCGCGTGGTGCAGAAGTACCAGGAAACCTGGCGGCGGCTGCAGCCTGCAGTGGCCTGCAGAGCCTCCGCGCAACTCCAATGCGCAACTTCCGGCCAGGACGTCCTCGACTGGATGCGCTGGGGGAGCAAAGCGGGAGCTCTGCTCTACAACTTCATGGGGGTCTGAGCCTCAGGCGATGCGCAAGGGCATCAGAGAGGGAGCGAGAGGGCAAGAGAGGGAGGCAGGGTGCGAACTTCTGCCAAGGCTGACATCATTGTGGACGAGGACTGCCCTCTTCGGCCCTGATGGGCTCTTGAAGCCCCAGGTGAAAAGAAGGGAGAGAAAGAGCACCGGTGGCAGATTTTCGTTGAGGACCTCAGGCCTTGGCTCATTGAGCTGAACCCGGGCCCAGCCATGGGCTTCGACCAGCGGGCCGCTCGTCGCGCTGGGCTATAGGGGTGGGTGGAATCGTGGAGTTCAGGGCTTTGGAGAGTCTGGTCCCACCTGGATGACGGCGTTGTTGTGGGGGGGCTGAAGGGGAGGACCGGTCCTGACAATGTCAGGATCCGCAGGCTACGCAGCTCCGTGCCGAAGTGATGGAGGACTGCGGGGGGAAGGTCGCCAAAGCCGTTATTCGAGGCTTCTGAAGCTGCAGACTCACCCGTAGAGCCCATTTACAGTGGTTTGAACGTACTCAAAGCCCAGAGCTTCCAATGGCATGGACGATCTCTCTGAGTTTCCTGTGTCATTCGGCAGCTGAATGCCCTTCAGCTTTCCGCAGGATCTCTGCGAATTTCTTCTGGACCCGCTGCTGCGCAGCGTGCAGGCGGCAACGAAGAGCAAGGACGCAAAAAACCATCAACAACAAGAACCCGTACTGCTGCTGCCGCTGCTACTCTTCCTTCTTCCTGGTCCTGTTCCTCTAGTCATAGACTCTAGTCTCTAACCGGACTACGACGATGACAACTGTGGCGACTTTGACGTGAGTCTCTGAAAGGGCAGGCCTTTGGAGCTGCTGTCCTATGCACCTGGTTCACACCGCTACCGTGCACATGCGTTCGGGTTCTGGAGTGGATGTCATTGCGGCTAGTCAGCCTGTTCTGCCTGCCTGGCTGCCCAGAAAGCCTCGTCCTAGAGCTTTTCTGGCCCCAAACTTGCACCACCCAAGCAGACTGCGCAGGAGGATCGTGCCAGGCTGGCGGGACAGAGTCTTGCGGCTGGGTTCCGTCTCGGGAATTGGCGGGAAATCTTGATTCCTGTTGAGCCGTTTGGGCAGTCATGGATGGCTTCTTGGTGTTTTCTCCCCCCGTCAGGTGGAGCTCCGTCCGCCGCATGGCTGCAGCAAGGTTTTGGGAAGAAGTCACCGACGCAGCATGCGCCTGGCAACTCCCAAGGCAAGGTGCCCATGAAAACGTCCAAGTCGGAGCAGCGCGGGTTCGTCGAAATCTTCTGAGCGGCAGAGCCGCGACGCCAATCCGCCCAGCCCGGAAAAGAAGGCATCCAAATGCAACGCGCAAGGTAGCGAGTCTTCTGAACCGGAGTCACAAGCAAGACGAAAGAGTGTGTTCTTTAAACACCTAAACCCTCATTTGGCCCCAAGAATGGAAAGGGAGCCTCCCTGCGCACGCGCGGCCCTGCGCTGCCGAGGCCGATCAAATGCATGGCCTGCCCGAACTTCGAGGCTCCGGACCGGGAGGCGGCCGCCAGCGTTTCGGAAGCCTCACAAGCCGTTTGCAACGCAGGGTCCTTACAAGGGTCCTCGTAAGGGTTCCTACAGGGATCCTTATAAGGGTCCTTTTAAGGGTACTGTAGTAAGGGGATAACAGACTGAGTCAACCTGCTTGACGTTTTCTGGAAGGCCTACAGGGTACACTGCGCCACAGAGTGGCACAAGCACTCCTGTCCCGCTTGTCTACATGCGGACTGCCGCAGTTTCTGCAGTGGAGCTCCTGTCGTGCTCGTTGTTGCTTGCCTTTTCTGGCTAAACCCTAAACCCTAGAATGGCCAAAGAGCAGAGGGCCTCGGCTTTCTTCCGAAGGCCCGCGTGCTCCTGGCCAGGTACAACACCACGCAGCGGATGATGGGAAGGTCGGATCGGGCGGCCCAACCAATAGAGTTTAGTATCATATGATAATACAGTAACAAGGAAGGACGATAATATACCCTAATATACCATAATATAGTATAATAATATACCATAGTAAAGTAGAGTAGAGTACAGTATAGCCCTTACCCCTAACTCGGAGGGCTCCTGAAAGGATGCACCAAACCAGTGAGAAGTGTATTGTAAGTAGGGCCCGCACCCGACACCCGAACCCTGGTGGGCTTCGGATTCCTTCGCCAGGCCAACCCTCACCGAGGAGGAGTATAATGAGAAATGCCTGTGGCCCAGCGCGGTGTTGCATGATAGTGAGCTCTGTGTGGCGGGGTTAAGAAGTTCAGGGGCCCTGAGCCGTCTGAGACCCCTGCAACGAGAAAGAAGATACTGTTTCCGGCCATCTTCATGGATAGGTTGCAGCAGCATACCAGGCTAGCCCCAACTCCATGTCGGTTCCCCGACGGAACTCTGTCACAGTTGCGCCGGCTCCTGCTGCTGCGGAGCCGCCGGTGGGCTGGCACAGCTTCTGGAGATTGCCGACATCGGATGTTCATCCCGAAGAGAGCACCAGTTTCTATTGGCAGCACCGCGGAGTCTTCCCGAAACATGCCCAAGAGTTGACAATAATGGCAGCCTTTACAATGTCTAGGACCTAGGAACGATCAATCATAATATTATTGTGGGGTAGCTGAGCAGGTAACCTTTGACATGTTTTGCATGTAAAGCCCTACCGCAATTGCAAAGTGCAAGGCGGTTCTTTTCCTTTTCAGTAGACTTGTCCGTTTTGCCGCTGTTTGGATTCCAGAAGCAGGCCGAGAAAGACGCAGCACCTGAGCCTTCCCAGGCTGGGGCAGGGTGGAGGCGGTGGGATCCGAGAGAGGGCGTCCTGACACTCCAGATCTTGCAGTTTGCGCGCAAGGGCTCCGGTACTCTGAAAAGTCTTATCCTCGTATTGTTATCAGAGAGACCACATGCCAGGCCGACCCGGAGGAGGCCGAGAAGGTCTCGGTTTGCATAGCCGTTTCCCGAGCTCTTCTTTCGGCTTTTTTCGGGTGGGAGGGCTTGATTCCAAAAAGGCGGAGGGGGAGACTGCTCCGGGTGCCTTGTTGTGTGAGGTCTTCCACCACAAAGAGGAGAAATGGAGCCACATCTTCAAGATCCCCAAAGGACCGGCGGGGGTTTGGCAACCACATGGGCAAAGAGTGAGACCCGAGCGCGGGCTTCCTCTCCCTCTCTAGTGACTCTCCCCGCCATTTTTCGTCACACTACTGTAACACACTGTAATCCACTATAGACAAAACTGTACTTTAATATACTATATTCACAATGTAGTTTCTTGCCGCGTCGCTGAAAACAGCAGAGAACTGCAGGCGCCAGCGTCATGGAGTTGAAGAAAGCCATGGCCGGGACCTCAGTGGCCCGTGCCTGCAGCTGTTGCTTAGGCTGACGAGCACAACTGACTCCGAAGAAGGGTGCCTCATCCTCCCGGGAGGGTTTTCAATCCTTCACCTGAGGTGAAGCCGGGCAGCCCAGAGGATGATGCCGAGAGCCCAGAGGGACTCTGAGACGCTTGGCTCCCTGTTGCTCTCGTCCTGACATACTTTTGTGAGAAAGTCCATACACTCTTCTGTGTCGTTGTGGCTTTGGAACTGTCACGTCGGAAAAAACTGGAGCAATCATCCCTTTTCGGTGTGTAGATCCCCTTTCCGGCCCCCTCCTCATTTCTGGCACTTTCTGGAGCTTTCGCCTCCGTTGGCTGCGTTTTCGCTTTTTCACTTGAGGTGTTATCATTCAGCCTGAAGAGAGGCTGGTCCATGAGCGAGAGTGACAGGGTGTGGGCTGGGAGGCTATGAACGGATGTTGTTGTAGCATCGGCCATGAGCCGCAGACGAGATCCACAAGCACAGAATATGAATCCGTCATAACTCTGCTGCCTCGTTTGGCATCGAGCCGAATCATCATGCTGTAGAGATAGATTGTCTTCGGCACCACACCGGCAGCTCTTCAGAGAGGAACACCAGTCTAAATCTGCTCCGGGCACCCGGATTTCCGCAAATTGCAGGCATGATCAGGCCGTCTCATTTCGAGACGCTTGAGAACGTCCGCGCCTCGGAAGTTTGTGTTTCACCAGTTCACCAACCAGCAATTCGAGCGGAGCCACATGCGGGATGTTGCCGTCCGACTTCCTTTCAGCGGCCAGCACTGTGACCTCGTTGAAGTGAGTCGGAAGTTGGTATGGACTTTGCAGGACACCGCAATTGACAGAACAGCGAAGTGCAGAGGACTGGGGACTTGTCTTCACAGTGCCCCTTGGCCAAGGACGATACTTTTGACTTCGCCTACGTTGGCCCTGAGGAGAGAAGGGCTTCGGGGATGAAGCTTCAGGGGTTTCGGCTGTCGGGGATCTCGGGAATAGCCTACTTTATGAGAAGGAAAGGCACCAGCCACAGCCGGGTGCCGAAGCGCAAAGCATGCGGTCTTAGAGTTTCTATTGGATCCGCACAATTCCGGAAAAGATAATTGACGGTGTGCCGTAGTTGCCGTAGACCAGATGTTCGCATCTTCGGGCGTGCGGCATGCGTTTCATTCAAAATGCACCGAAGAAAAGGCACGATGCCTCCCTGCTAAGCTTCGCGTATGTATTGCATCCCTTTCCTTGGCCGTTGAGGCTTGGCAAAGCTTTCGATTGACCAGGTAGAGCAGCAGCTTGAGAAGCCTTGACAAAGTTCAAGGGTGGAGAGCATGGAAGACGCGGCTCGGGCGCCCTTCATGCTCGAAGACTCCGAAGCGCCGCGAGGGAGATGGTTTCCGCGGCCTTCGCTGCGCCAGGTCGGAGGGAGGGGTGCAGCAAAAGAAAGAGCAAGGGACGCTGATCGCCTGTGCTCGGTCTTGGAAGCCTGGAAATCTGGAGCCTTCGAGTTCAGGATTTGCGCGAGGAACTTCCCATGGTCCTTGGTTCCCTGCAGTGAGAAAGAGGCCGTCTTCAGCTAGAACACAGGACAGAATGCATCAAGTCATCCTGGAAATCCACTGTCAACCCCACGAAGTCAAGCCTTCGATCTGACAGAACCTGAGTGCATCACACACAGAGCTCACAAGCACGACTCATGAAGCTTTCTACGTGGTGATACATCGACATACCGTTGTGCACGGCATTCCCATTGACGTCCTGTGGTTTAATCTCCTGTGCTCGTGCCCTGGTGGAGGTGAAGGGCGGCCATACCTACCGAATCGAAACCGGTCGCGGCGGACGTGGCTCCAGCGGCTGCGGCGGTGCCGCGGATGGCCAGAGCAGCCGCATGTTGGAGAAGGGACGCGCAGGAGAGTGGCGAGTGCTGGCCGAAGCCGGCGGGGGCTCCGGCGCGGGATCCTTCGATGGCAGCCTCAATTTTTTCCCACAGCCTCCAAATTGCCTGCACACATTTCTGCCGTTCCTGGACAGCCAGGGATGCCCTCCAGGTCCAGCCTCCTGTCTGACCACCCGATCTTGTCGCCCCAAAACTTGGGGCTGTCGGAGACGTACTCACCGTATTCTGGGCCGGAACGTCCCAAGAGGCTGTTTCAGAAGGGCATGTCTTTGACATGCAAGCAGCCGCAAGGACGCCTGGGTACGGGCAGCTATGGCTATGATAATGAGGAGATTACGTTGCCGCCACGGTGTACAGCCACGAATGCAAGGCTTCCCCTGAAGGCTTAATCTTCGCCTGCGAACTCTGATTACTTTCTCACTTGTGATTCAGCCGGTGTTCCGGCTTGCATGGGCGCCCAGTGGCCGCAGTCTCCCCCTGCAGGGCAAGGAGCGACAGGCGTGGGGCTAGCGGCCAAGATGCGGAGTGGTTGGGGCGGGACAGGCAGCTGCCCTCAAATCCAGTCGGGGTCCAAGACAGAGCTGCAAGCAATGGCTGGCGGAGATGGACACAACGGCTCAGCGATACTGAGGCGATGCAAGAGGGAGGGGGCATATACCTTAGCTCTGCAGCGCTGTGAAGGCAGCAACGCCTGGACCATCCACGGAGTGTGGCCACGGGGAGTGCAAAACTGCAAGGTCACTGACTTCGCGTGTCGGCCTTGTCTGCCTTGCAGACGCAGCTGTCGACCCGGTGGCCCTCTTGCTCGCGGCTAGTCACTGCTGCAGCCGTCTGGGAGCACGAGTGGCAAAAGCACGGCACCTGCTTCGGCAGCAGCCTCGTCCACTATTTCGAGCTCACGCTCCGGCTGCTGGGTCAGCACTCCCATGCCTGCGATGGCTTCACCTGAATGGATTTCCGGCTCTGTCTCACGGAGAACTTCGAGTTGCGTGACCTGGACTCCTAAGGGCAGCACTCGCTCCGTGGACCATCCGGCTGCAGCACTTATGCAGACCCTCCTCGACGGGGCAAATAACTATAGAACAGAATCAACTGCAGCAAAATGTAATGTAATTTAACCCCACAGCCTCGATCCCGAGTGCCTCCAGCCTTCGCAGGAAGGAAAGTCCCTGCTGGAGCGGGCGCGGAGCCCGGAGAGTAGGGCCAAGAAAGGTCTTGGGCGGTTGGGGGTTCCAAGACCTCCTCTTGCCGTTGTCTGGGCCAAGTACTACAGGGGATTTTGGCAGTAGCTTTATTGTAGGAGTTGCTGCGAGGACCCGTTTCGTGCACGGAGGCCGCTACAGCATTTATAAAGTGTTGCAGACACGGAGCATTGTGATGCATCGGCCCTTTCAGGCAGGCCTGTGGCAGTGGGGTTCCGATCGACTTCTATGTTGTTCCACGGTTTTGGGCCCACCCTCGCAGCCACGGGCAAAGGATGAGCGGCGACGGCGCGATGAGCAGGCAAACCTTGGAAGCGAGCATGCTTGTGCCACCGCAAGAAGGGATCTGCAGTGCCAGCCGGTTCAGAACTGTTGTAAGCATTGCTCATACTGTGTTTGTGTATCATATTGCGGAGTTTCACTTTCGAACGTATGCATATGTTCGTATTCATGAGTGTATGTAGGAAGAATGTAATGTATGTTAGTATGTACGTAGGCAGGCAGGTCGGCAGGTCGGCAGGTTGGCAGGGCAGGTCTGCAGGTCGGTAGGCAGGCAGGTGCCTTCCTACCCACAAAATCCTCTCCCTCTCCCTCAAGGGTTTTGACGTAAGCTAGATGAATTTGCAACTCTAGAGACAGGCCTGAGATGCATCTGAGTGCCCGTGCTGGATAATGTCACCGATGCCACTTCGGCTCGGCTGTTTGCCACAAGGGGTGTCAGCGCATGTATGCTCTCCTTCTTCTAATCAAGAACCGTATGTGTATTCAATATAGATGCGCTGCTGCCAAGCGAAGTCCATTGTTGATGCCCCTGAAACGAGGTGGCATCAGAAACTGGGGTGTCCACAGGTATGGATGACGTGAGACCACAAGCTGGCAGATATATTGTCACGGAGGAGTCACGAGTCCCAGTATCAGGGTGCGTGAAGAAGAGGCACTGTTGTCGCACCGGCATGAGTGTGCACGAAGTAGGCCGTGCTTGAGAGCTTGTTATATTTTGCAAGCACCCCATTTTTGAATCCGTCAGCTATTTTCCCAATCCTCCTGTCCATGACAAGAGCTACCATGGCATGGCTCGCCGGTCAACACGACCGCCGGAAGTCCACAGAAACAAAGAGACGATCTGGACTCAGAAGAAAGTAGTGGACCCGGAGCCCATGAACCCTAGGTTTGTTTGGTTGAAAACCTACTGTAGTACCCAAGGAGATCCAATTTTTTCTAAAACCTATAAACCCCAAACCCCAAACCCTAAACCCCAAACCCTAAACCCGAGCCCATGAAGCTATGAACCCCAAACCCGTACCGTGGTGCCTTTGGTCCCCGCGCCTGGGCAATGCTCAGGATCAGCTGAAGCGCTGCCGCGGAGGGGAGCGAAAAAAGACGAGGGGGCCTAGGGTTTTTTGGATCTGATAGTAATATAGTATATTAGTAATTTATTTAGTATATTAGCAATATAGTATATTCGTAATATATTAGTATCATGGTATATTGGTTATATAGTATATTAGTAAGTGAAGGTGCCGTCATAGAGAATTTCGTTTCCGAAGTCGTTGAGCAGAGATGGCGTAGCCTTTGCCGCCCCACCGCAGCTTCTTTCAAGCCAGACGAATAGCTTGGGCTTGTGGCAGCTTGTTGCTTTATCTTCGGTTCCATGGGCCTTGGGCCTAGATGCCTGGAGTAGACACGGATCCGAGTCATCTTGTCTTGACAGAGGCTTTTTCGGGAGAACCTCTCACGAACCCCATGGGTTCGGAGCTCTCGGACCTCCCCCCCTTCGTGAAGAAATTCAGAAAGGCCGAAGTAGCAGAGAGTAGGAGCCAAGATGACCACTTTTGAGCGGCTCTTCGGAGCGGAGCAAACGGCGGCCCGCAAAGGCGGGCAGTCGGCTTCGTCCAAGCTCAATTCTAGAGACCCTGGGCCCTGGGCCCGACTGCCGCCCTAAATCTCAGATTTCGCCAGGAGCGCAGTCACCAAGCAGAGACGGGCCTCCGTCGATTCTCCCGCTCCTTGGCTCTGAAATAGAGATGTTTCATTGGAGTTCCAGGCTTGAGCGTCGGTAGTTGAGCTCCGGAAACGTCTAAAGCCTCACATATCTCAGATGATCGACTTAGAGTTCAAAGGAACAGGGGCCACTGCACACTGGGCATTGGTGTATCGGCCTAAGCATCTGTTTAAAGGCATCTCAAGGGCCGAGCTAGAGCGGAAAACTCCTACTGCTTCAGAAGTCCCTTGAGTCCAGCAGTAAAAAGACCATGGGTTTTCAGCGCGGATCGGCCCAAGCACTAGACAGAGCGGACCAAGCAAAATGAGGAAAGTTGACATCCGTTCCATTTTCCTGGCCGTACACCCGATCTGTCCGACATCCTGAAGCTTGGACCACCCCAAGCTTCGACCTCTGTAGCCAAAACTTTGTGAGGGTGTAAACGCTACTGAGCCCCAAGCCTTCAATCCCGAGCCCCGAAGCCAAGACCCCAAAGCCTGGGCCCGGAATGCAAAGCTCTCCACATCATGAGCCCTAATCTGCAAACCCTCAATCTAGAATCCCAAAGCTCTACATGCAAGTCCCAAGCCCTGGTCCCAAAACCCTCAAACCCTGTAAGCCCTGCCATAAACCCCTGAAACCCAACTGAAAAAGCCCTAGAATGTCCCACAAACCCAAGGATCGGCGAAACCTCAGTAAGGCGCCCAGCGCGCAAGAGCTGGCCACAGGCCGCGGCAGCCAAGGGCCATGGGCCCGGTGTTCACCGAATTTTGGGGGTCTTAGTAATAACCTATAACTTTTTTGGGGGTTCCGTATTATAGTTATCGTAGAATAAACCCCAAAACCCTATTCTAATTTTTAAGGCCCCTATATTGCCGAATCTGTATCTCTTTGGTGGGAGGTTCTTAAGGGGTGGTTTCAGAGGCTCCTGTGTAGGGGGTGGTTTCAGAGTGAAAAGAGTGTCGGGTTTCTAGGGTGCAAGGCTGGCAGATGATGAGTTTCTGATGGGGTCGGCAGGATGTGGGGCTCCAGGGTTCAGGTTTGATTCTCTGTTGCAGAGTTTGCATTGCATGTACGGGCAGCAGCTTATGCCCTTGCTGTGTCTCCTAGGTCTGGACACTGGCCTTTCGAACGAGGCCGCTGCTTTCCACATTGCAGCGATTTGCGTTTGGTACTGTCATGGGTCCAAGCTCATTCCGAGTTCATCAGCCAGCTTGATAAGAGGTAGGTGGGCGTAAAGGAACAATCAAAGTCATGTACACGTACCGGTTCTGCTACGCTGATGATGTGTTCCTGAGACACCGTGCTTCAGTCGCTCATCCTCTGCGGCTGTCTGTTTTTTGTGTTTTTTCGCGGAGGATTCCTCCGACAAGTTGCTGGGCCCTCGCAAGAAGAGGATCCAGGACCCAGCGCATCCGAGTCGTCTTAGCCAAGTTTCAAGTTACACTCTGCATAAGTTGCTGAACGAAGTGTGGAGGTGACACTGGCAATGCTTGCAAGAGTTGCATGTGGCCTAGATCCTGAATTCCGAAACTCCCAACCCATACTCCAGCACTCCTAGGGTGCGTGAGCCTTGCCGCGGCCAACCTTGAGCCCTGGCAGACTCTACAGGAGCCCGGCTTCAGCCCAAACGTGGGCGGCGCGCTGTCACCCCGGAGCCAGGTCGTCACACGTCTTCTCCTTGCAGTGGGCGGAAAAACACCCTACCCAAACCTCTCTACACCCTAAGCCCTCAACGCTTGACCCGATGAACCGTTCAACAGCTTCTACTCTCTGGGCCGCCCTGCCTGCTGCATCATTAGAGAAACCTCACGCAGAAGCTACGCCGCTGCGCCGCTGTGTTTAGCCTTCGGGCTCCATGGAACCCCTGCGTTCGCCAGGGCTGGTCCGGGAGCGCAAGAAGTCCGAGCCCGAGGACCGGATCCTCCTGATTAATCTTGGGCCTGTAACCCCAAAATAGTCGGATTCATATTGAGAACCCTAATAAAGGCCCAAGGTTTCTTAATCAGGTTCCTACATTATACCGCGAGAGAGGGAGGGATTGAGATGGGAGAGAACATCTACATTTGGGTTTGGGGGCTTTAAGGCCTTTAGGGATTTTGGTTTGGGGGCTTTAGGGCCTTTAGGGTTTCAGCAGGCTACCCAGTGGGGTGTGGGGTTTCTGGTGCAGCACATCTGTGTCTATAAAAATAATGTGTGCACACACACACACACACACACACGCACGTCTCTCTCCCTGTCACTCGCAGCCTCTTGCTCCAAATGCATACAACCGCACGCAACCCACACCATGAATGGACAGAAAGCAAATCAACAAAGATTCAAATGTTTGGGTGTGAGCACATGCATCTGGTCACTGCATGCATGCATAGGTGCACATATGCAGAGGAGAAGGAAAAGCAGGAGAGAAAAGTTCACCGAATACAGAATCTCTCAACCGAGTCCAGCTGAAGTCTCAAGCATCTTGAAGGTTCTTGCGGGTGAATCTAGCTTCATCCGAGAGTTTTCGCACTCCCGTGCTCGTGTACCGGTGCATCATCGTAAGATAGATTTGTGTTCTCTTGTTTGGCCATGCGATCACATGTACTTGGTTTCAAAGGTTCATGAGGGGCATAGTGACAGCCACTGCAGCAGTCGTGAGCGAGTGATGTTGAGGTATCGCCGGAAGAACGGAACGAATTAAATCCCAACCCGATGCCCAAGTTTTCGTTGCCTTCCAGGACTCCGTTCGGCGACCTCCCGGACACCCCGGAGAAGGATTGGAGCTCGGATATATGCGCTGTAAGGCCAGCATCCGAGACTAAGACCCAGGTGCCAACAGATGGGACTAAACCTAATGACTATTGTTGCCAGTGCTACTACTATTACTACTGTTGCAAGTGACATCGTCATCGTTTTGTCATTGCCATGATCCTGAAATGTGTTGGTGAGTATGAGTATGACAACGAGTATTAGTACCGGACATGCAGATGGCATGTAGAGTGCGAAAGGGCAATTATAGGATACCAAAGGCCTCAGCAGAGTATCTTGTATGGATGTATCGATGTGATTGTCAGCGAAATTCCCAAACCGCGCATTAGTGGCCCTTTGCTGTGGTAGGCCCTTGCAGTTGCTTAGTCGACATGCTTAGTCATATTCGATTAAGCATGGCGCACGTGCGCCATGGGCAACATCTGCCAGTGTTGCGGAGCAAGGGAGAGGAAGCGCTTCCGGGTGGAAATGCTCAGTATGGGTGTATTATAGTAATTGACCGGTGGCGTAAGGAAGATGCGGTGGCAAGCCAGCACAATCTGGCACATCCTGCTTCGCTGTTTTCGGCGTCCATGCAGGCGACTTAGCCACCATACTGGCCAAGCAGTTTCTGGCAAAGCATCTTGACAAGCACCTTTAACAAGACTGCAGCAAAGATGGAACAGTCCATCAAGCATGCGTGGCGATAGACGAGCTGATGCAGACCGAAGAACTGCTTACATCCAGCACTTCCTCCAGTACCAGTGCTACCGGAGGAAGGAGAAAGTGCCGGATGTAGGCCGCCTTTGAAGGCGACCGGAGAGAAAAGAATGCCGCCACTATGAGGCACATGGGGCATTCCCACGACCTCGCAGGTCGGGCTCATCGAAGTCGCAGGCATTTTCACTGTAACAAATCCCTCCCCGTCAGAAGTAAGCGAAGACTTCCTGCAACGCGAGAATTTGGGGTGGTCTGTTCTGTGCAGTGCATGTCGAAGCGAGGAGTGGCGGCCGTTGCGCAGAAGGCATGCGCCCGCACTGCCACCGGGTCTTCCCAGAGCTTGGGTGTGGGGTCTCTTCTGTGCTTCATGCTAAAACCTTGAGATTCTGCCTTCCATAGATGTGAGACTTGGGCGTTTCACAAATGCAGGCGTCCCTCCAACGAGAACGTGACCGCAGTCTACCCAGTTTTTTGCTAAGCGGGTGAGGAAAGCTTCAACCGGCACGTAAACTTATCTGTCACCCCCGAATTTTCAGGACGCATAAGCCTGAAGGCCACACTTGGTTCCAGCAGGAAGGTGCTGAGGAGACGGCAGATCCGATGCATCTCACCGCCATGGCAGTTTCGACGCAAAGTTGCGCAAGGAAACTACGCATCACAGGAACGTGACTGATTTTCAAAACCGAACTTTATGTCTGCTCCTCTTTTGGCCCGAGGCTTCTCCGCCTCAGCGACTCTCTAAGCGCCCTCCACATCCTGTGCCCAAAGCCCAACACCCTAAAACTTTACAACCCTAAAACCTGAAATCTAAACACGAGACAAAGCCGGACATCCTGAAAAGCCGTGGCATCCCCTGAACCCCTTCCCGGGTCGTCGCAACGTTCGAGGTCGCCTTGCCACCTTGGGTTCTGCCAGGCGGGAGGTGAACTTTGCAGAGTCCGCAGACAGGTGAGGGCAAGCGTGTTTGAGGTAGGACGGCCCAGGAGCGGTAAACTCTAGACTGCGGGCTCCTCGACCAGAGGCCCTCTCTTCATCCTCAACCCGTTGCCAGGCAATGTTGTATCGCCACGCTCTGCATCGCCCCGTTCGCCTCGCTCTCCTCGGTTATCGTCCCCTGCATCACCGGCCTCACTGTGGGTGCCGGAGAAGGATCGGAGAGCGCCTGGACTCGAAATCTTGCGGCAGATTCAGTTTCAGTGTCTGTCAGTTTGGGAAGTTGGTCTTCTGGGTGCATGGTTCTAGTTTCAGTTGTCAGGTCTCAGGTACGATCACGTGACGTGCAGGGGCAGGCAGACTCTGCAGCATCGGCTCAGCCTCACATCATGTTTTCCTTGCTGCCGAGGTTACAACTTGGACTAATGGCTATGACGTTGACACCTACAGGCTGCCCGGACAGGGGCCTTAATAATTACCTATACTATTTTTGGGGTTCCTTCTTTTGACTATAGTGTAATCGGCCCCAAAACCCTATTCTAACTGTTAAGCAGAACTCGGGTGTGGTGTCAGGAGTTTGGAAACCATCAGTTCTATTGGAAGGCCTGCTCTCTTCTGCAGTGATGTGACAGGTATATCAAGGTCTTCCCCGACTCCATCCAGTACAAGTGCTAGCCTCAGCTTCTGCCAGCAGTTGAGAGTCTGACAGTGTCGATCCTTGCAGCCGAACCCTTCCTCGCCTACGCTGCAAGCAGATTTTATACTTACAGCTGGATGGGACACGACATCAAATTAACGTAAAGTACTTCTTAAGCCCATAAGCCCTAAGCTCTTTTCAGCTCACTTCGTGCCTTTGTCAACACATAGCAGGAGCTGTTTGGCACTGCAGCCGACACGCAGCCCTTCACCCAGCGACGTGGAGAAGGCGACGTGGATGAACGAAGCCTTTCCCGTCTGCTCTGGAAGTGGTTCAGACGTCGGGGTTCGTGGGGTGTAAGGTGACCCTCAAAAGCCTTACACCCCCACCAGGAACCGGAACAGCCGTCTGCTTAGAAGCAACTTGGGCGTCTCAGAAGTCTGAGGTGACGATATTGTCGTGTAACGAGCGATGTGCGAGCTGCGTTGCAATATCCCAGAGTCCTCTAGACTTCGTTGCTTTTTTTGGGGGTTGCAGAGCTTCCGGTTCTCTGCACAATCCAGACGGAATACAGCAAAGGTCAGTAGCAGTAATTACAATGCAGCCACGTAGTAAGATTCCAGGTCGTATAGTACTAGTGCTACAGTGATGATCCCGTCATGATGCCTATCGATAGGTTGCAGCTAAACAGACTTCGGCTTCAGTAACTAATTGCTGTTACTGTGGTGTAAGAATATGTGTTATTCAATTGTCACGGTTTGGCCGTTGCTGATCTTGCGTCTTTTCTTTCTTGTTGCGAGCACCATTGCTGATCTTTACCATGATGCTTAAGGATAGTGCTCATACTATTGTGGTAAATTTTTGTGGTTGTCATGGGAGTCATGGAATAATGAATGACTGTTATTGCAATTGCGCATGCCACGATCATGGAGTCGTTGTCCTTTCTCCTGCGTCTTGCGACGATATCAAGGCTGAACCTGAAGTCCCCAGAACTGCAAACACCAGGCAGAAGGAGACCGAACCCCAGCCTCCGGGCCAGAGGAATCCTGTCAGCTTGAATCCATAAGCCTGGCATGCCTGGCCCCATGCCATTGGCGCGAAACCCTCACTGAAACGGATTTCGTGCTCAAAGAACTTAGAGTATCTTAAAACCATATTACGCCCAAGCTGAACACTAAACCCCCCAAACCGAACGACTCGACACCGGATCCGTTTTTCAGTTCAGGCCGAGCACGACGGCATCTGGGGGCCCGACGGCCTGTTGAGAGCTTCGGGCCTAGAGAGTTGGTGGAGACCAAGAGCCTCTGAATATAAGTGAATATACTTTAATATATCATCATATGCTATAGTAGTATACTACAGTATACTACAATATACTGCGCCGGGCCGATAGTTCGACCCACTAGCTTGAACATGCTACAACACATGGCCCCCCACCCTCTTCCCCATAGACTCCTAACACAAGTAAGGCCCTGAGGCCTCATCCGGAACTGAAAAGTATTCTGATTTTGAAACGGGGTAGAAATTACTCCGCGAGCCTGCGTAGGCTAAACGACACTTTGGGCCACTCCGCTACTCCGCCCAGAGCCTGTCTTTTAGAAAATGCACGTGTGACTCGAAACTTTCGGTCCGCGGGGATGTACATGTAGGTCCTGCTTCAGAGGGATGTTCAGAAGGTTCTTAGCCCTGGAACCCTAAGCTTTTGGGGGTCTGTGGTTTAGGCTTTCGCTCTGAAGGCGGGGTCCAGGCTTGAAGGGCCTCGGATTGAAGGCAAACGTGCGGACGGATTTTGAATCTAGGATACAGCGTTGAGGCAAAGGGCTTTGGGGAGCGGGTGACCTCCTGGGCTACGATTCTCCAAGGGCGCCTGCCGCCGACGCATCTCGCCAAATGCCAGGCCCCGGCATGCTGCTTCCGAGTTTCAGAGCCTGCCGTAATGGTCAATGTACGGGCAATCGAGGTGTTTCCATATTCTCACCGGCGGTTCACGATCGGAATATTGGCTCGTGATTGCTGGGCAAGACACGACTTCCCCAGCAACTGTGACATACGCAGTGTACGAAAGACTCTGGTTCTCCATGCAATTGATGTACACCGGGCGATCTCGTTCGCCTGAGGCATCTGGGCACTTTGAAATTGCATGCTCTGACAGGGGAACGATGAGTTCCATTGTCCGGGCCTCGGCTTTGCCAAACTAGGTGTGGGATGCCTGGAGCAATAGTCATCACTTATCAACAGTTGGCATGCACGATGACGACAGCCGTAGGGATCCATCGTGGCAGCCAGCAGGGGAGGACTGCAGGAGGTAGTGGCCGTGAGCAGTAATTGAGGCCTTCACACCCCCACCATCGCCAGCGACGGATGTGGGAAGTCCGACGATGTCGCCGACGGCCCGGTACTGAGATCCCTGAGGGCAACGTGAACACTGAGACTGCCAGGCTTAGCTAGTAGGTATAGTGTGTGTAGTCTTACAGATTCGATTCCAGAGGTTTTGGGTTGAAGGTTTTTACTCGTTCGCATCTTTAATGTTGGCTTTAACGTTCCCGTTTCCGGGCCGGCGGTATTTGTGCCCTCTCTGCTTTCGTCGTGTGCGCGTGGACAGGTGGCTGCAGACAAGTTGCAGGGCCTGCAGCTGTGGGCTCAGACTGCAGTATCAGTACCATTGCAACAATCATTACCACCACCACCACCACCAGCACCGCCAGCAGCGCCAGCAGCGCCAGCAGCGCCAGCACCGCCACCAACAGCTAGACCACGACGACGGCTACCACCATCCTTACTGTCCTGGTGATTTTCTACTAATGTGTGTTCTGTAAGCCTGTGCATGTCCCGAAAGGATCTTGTACCTGACAAACCACGGCATCTCTGCATCAGCTCAGGACGCGGGGAGGCCACCAGGGCCCATTTCCAGTCCTTGGGGGAGTTCCTCGCAAGCGGATGCAGCTCGACGCATGATCTTCGGCTGTCTGAACATCTGTGGTGCAAGGAGGGGTTCTGCTCAGTTCGTCCGAACACGTCATCAGGTATGCCGTGGCATGACAGGCAGCTGCAAATTCTGGTTCTGTTGCGAGCGAAAGTATGCACCTCAGGCAGCGAGCACCTGACAGTCCTTCCAACGCGGCCGAGGCTCGACCTAGGGTTGACGGATGTCCAGTGTTTCAGGTCTCTGAATTAAAGAGGGAGTGCGTGGGGGCCTGGTCTTTTCAGAATGCGGGAAGTGAACGTCAACTGTGAGGGATCTGTTTGGAACCTCTCCCACAGGTCTCCTTTTTCCGAAAGCCCCCGCCTCCCTGACCCTCCTCCCTCAGACCTGAACCCTAAACTAGCCACCGTCAATCCTGGACCCAACTCCCAAGCCCCAAACCGCAAACCCTAAACCCTATATAAATCCTAAACCCTAAACTCTAACCCCTCAGAAGCCTGTCCAACACCTCAGCCTGCTAGGCATTCCAGACACGTGAGACAGTCATGCAGATGGACAAGGGGTTGCAAAAAAAAATGCTCTAACCCCTAAGCCCCAAAGCCCAAACTTGCCAAGGAAGCCTCCCCTGACACCGCTGGGATGAGATCTCCACGTACCTTCCCCGGGTAAGGATCCAGGAGGCTTTAAAGAGTGGCTTTGTCGGGACCCAGAATTTAAGTTTGGGGATTTGCGGTTGGACCCGTGACTTGGAGATTGCCGGTCTCAGGATTCAGAGTTGAGGATGTGGTTTAGGGTTTAGGGTGGGGTTTTGAGCTCCCCCGGGGGGCCGAGGCTTGGGGTTGAGCGCGCGGAGCCGAAGGTCGAAGTATCAAAAACCTCCAACCTAACCACAAGCAAGCAATGAGGGAACCGAAGCCCCGAAAGCCCAAGTCCCAAGCAAGATAAGGCTAATAATAATAATAATGGGAATATCAATAATAAGAGTAGTAGTTGATAAAAAGAATACTAATAAACGAACACCGGCCGAGGCTTCTCTTGGTCTTCCGGCATGGTGACCCGCCGGGTAGCGGCTTGTGGGGAAGGGTTCGGGGCATGAGAGTGGGGGGCTTGTTTCCGCGTCGCCCAGGTTTAGAAGACATAGCAGGAGGCCGCTACCGTATGAGAGAAGCCTGAACATGTTTGTCTCTTTCAGGTCGTTTTAGGAAGCCAAAGTTAAGCATCCGGACACGACTCTGTGGCCAAAGCCGGTAAGTTCGACACTACACCTGGAGGGAACCCCCTAAATCCAAAACTCAAGCTACACACATTTTGCCTGATTTCGCGAGTCATGATTATCCCGAATATTCGCCCCCGCGTCGTGGAGCAGCGGACGCTGGAGCCTACAGGTTGCACAAACTGTCACACACGCCGCCTCGATCGTACATCGTAAGACCGGTGCCAACAGATGTTGCAGCTGGAGTGGAGGTTTCTTTCCGAGGTCCTTTGAGCCAGGCTTGAGATGCCAGGGACAGGGGGAGCGAACGCGTGTCTGCTAGGTACCAGATCGCCAGACTGTGCAGCCACCGGTGCCTTGGGAGCTAGGGGGGTTGCAACTGGAGTTTTTTTCTCACAGCCTGCATTCGTACATGGAAACCACTTTAGCCCTCACCAGGATTTCTCCCCAAGTCCGAAAGGAGAAGCCTAAGGCCCTGGACCTGAAGTTGAAGTCCTTAAACCCGAAACCCTAAACTCTAAATCCAAAACCCGAAACACGAATCTCCAGCCTTTAACTGCCAAGGCTTGAATTCTAAGCTCGATAGTCAGGCGTAAACTTCGATAGTAGAGATCCGAGAGTACTGTTTTTATTCATCAGCATAAATCGTGTTGTTGTATTAGTTCTTGAGTCCATAGTAGTTTTCTTCTTTTGTTCTTTTGTTTACTCATTGTCGCACTTAAACCTACGACTGCGAGTGTTGCCACTACTGTTCTTATTGTCATTACCGATACTAAATTTTCCTTCCTTAGTTTTTGCAGCGTAGCAATCACTACCTTTGGTTGAGGTCTTTCCTGTTGCTGTTTTGTTACGTTGTGATGTGTTTATTAGCACGGACATTCCTGTCATTCTTTTGTGGTGACGTGTAACTGCTTCCTGTATATTATTCAGAGAAACATGCACAACTGTTGTTACGCTGGTTGTCATTCCTGTGGTTTGCAACCGTGTTCTCACTGTTGTCTAGGGTCTTGTATATCATTGAACACAGCCTGCGAGCGCCCTTTTCTCAAGGCGACTGCCGATGACCTGCCCCGACGCATGGCTGTGGACGCTGTGTCTCCACGCAGTGCTGCCGGCACCTTTGAGCTCCACAGCCGATGCAACACCGTCAAGAAGCTATAGGGACAGAAAGCTTAAGCATGCTCGATCTCCCGATCTACTTGACTTCGCTTTTAATACATCTCCATGTCACTGACGTTTCCTGTCATCTGTGCCTGGATCCATCCAAAGGGGTTCATACCGACAGACGATCACGCATTTGCAGCATGCATGCGGACATGGGGCACACACTTCTCACGCATTTTTTCCTTCTTTCACATATGAGCATAAACAGGAGCACGCGTGCAGCCTTAGGCATGATTATAAGCAAACAACTATGAGTAATGATACATTCGAGAATCTCTCTCTCTCTCTCTCTGTCTCTCTGTGTCTGTCTCTCGGTACATATATGTGCATATATGTAGAGATTTCCATACACGTGTATGTACACGTGGATACGCTAGTTGAATGAGATACACATATGCAAGTTCAAAGGTCAATAGATAGAGATCGGTGTTCACACGTTTCTGTATGTGCACGTAGGCTTACATACACACATACGCATACACATACACACAGACATACACGTATGTGCGCACATACACATACGTATACAGTTACTCCTACACATACACACATACACACATCCACAGATATACGCATAGAAGCACTCACTCACGCACATACGTACTTACGTGCACGCATACGTACATACGTACATATGTACATGCGTGCATACACGTACATACATGCATACGTTCATACGTACATACGTACATACATACATACATACATGCTTACATACATACATACATACACACATACATACATACATGTTGTACATACGTACATACATGCTTACATACAGATGCACATGTACATTTAGTACATGTATGTTATATTGATGATTAACGTGTGCGGGCACACTATGCTGTCACAAGCTGTGCTGCGCTGTACTGGACTGTGCGGTGCCGTTATGTCGTGTATGTGTTTGCATCACGTTTGTCTGTGCGTATGTGCGTGGTGCAGCATTCAAGTTTGTGTATGTGTGCTGGCAGCTAAGTCGAACAGCGAGTAGGTTGGATTTTGGTATGTTAACCAATAAGGTGGTGACATGCCGGTTTGTGCTACATGCACATGTGCATCGACTCGCCTAGCAATCTATCCATCTGTCTATCTATCTATTATCTTATCTTATCCCATAACTCTATCTATCCACCTAGCTAGCTACCTACCTACCTATCTATCGGTCCTCTTGCTGCCATGCACGCACATGCGCGCACGCACACACACACACACACACACACACACACACACACACACACACACACACA
>BGNK01006148.1:3313-15288 GCA_003297005.1 Symbiodinium sp. clade A Y106
GGAGCGTCAAACATGCTCCTTAAGAGAGCACTTGCTGCACTTGCTCCCGACACTGGCTGCTCAGCCGTGCTGCAACATGAGCATCATGGGTTGTGGCAAGAGACAAGACATGCAGCACCATGCATACGAATCTCAGCAACCAGCCGGCAGCCTGCCTCCGCGTGTTCAGCTCGGGCGAGCTGTCGCTTCCGCAGGAAGTCGATAACACCGTCATCCGCGGCACTATTCAAGCTGGACACAGCATCATCAGCATCATCCGAGTCCGAGACATTAAAGATACCTGTGCTGGGCATGGCACTCACATCCCAGCGGCTGCTGGCTCGTGNGGAGCGTCAAACATGCTCCTTAAGAGAGCACTTGCTGCACTTGCTCCCGACACTGGCTGCTCAGCCGTGCTGCAACATGAGCATCATGGGTTGTGGCAAGAGACAAGACATGCAGCACCGTGCATACGAATCTCAGCAACCAGCCGGCAGCCTGCCTCCGGGTGTTCAGCTCGGGCGAGCTGTCGCTTCCGCAGGAAGTCGATAACACCGTCATCCGCGGTACTATTCAAGCTGGACACAGCATCATCAGCATCATCCGAGTCCGAGACATTAAAGATACCTGTGCTGGGCATGGCACTCACATCCCAGCGGCTGCTGGCTCGTGCAACACGGAAGCTTTGTCGATCTTCAACCGCAGCCGCAGACATCTGTGCAGCAGGTCGTTTTTTCATGGTCGCGAGCCCACGAGGAAAGCAAGCTAGTGGCAGCAGTGGCCCTATGTGATTACGTGTAGAAGACTGCTCCTGCTCCACCTGGTTTGCTTCGTGCCGGTTGTGCTCTGTGCTCTGAGTTCTTACTACATCCACGAACAGTTGAACTGCCGCCCTTGAACACGAAGATCGGAACCAATGGAAGAGTTCCACAAAATACAAGACACGTATGGCACGGCTGTCACTGCATCAGGACACAGGGACCACAACAAGACTGAGTGTTTAAGCCTTGCAACATCACCGCACCTTGACTTGTTCTACCAGTTGCACCCTCATAACCTATACCCTGCAACGAGGATGTTCGGATGGGACAGGACGTGTGAGAAAGAAGACCAAGTCATCTTCCATGACATGAATATCGGAACATAGACTGCCGGAGCCGGGGCCGCTCCTGNTAACCTATACCCTGCAACGAGGATGTTCGGATGGGACAGGACGTGTGAGAAAGAAGACCAAGTCATCTTCCATGACATGAATATCGGAACATAGACTGCCGGAGCCGGGGCCGCTCCTGAAAGAATGTATTTCAATTACATGTGAGGATGACTATTTCAATGCAACATGTGCGGGCAAGTCCCAAGAAACTCGCGACAGACAACACGAAACAAAATGTGTGTGTGTGTGTATNCTCCTGAAAGAATGTATTTCAATTACATGTGAGGATGACTATTTCAATGCAACATGTGCGGGCAAGTCCCAAGAAACTCGCGACAGACAACACGAAACAAAATGTGTGTGTGTGTGTATATGTATGTGTATATATATATATATATACACGTCGCAACACTCATAGTTTGGAAGATAGACGACACAAAGAAGCACCAAGGCACCAAGCCACTCGACGATTTACAACCCAGCCTCAACGGGCCACTCTCCTCGCTCTCCAAGCTCCTAGCATTGCCCACGGCACACCGAGCAGCCTTTGGCATTCTACGGCGCCCCAGGGGTTCCGGGCCCAACAGGTAAAGGAGAATTGGAAAATGAATGCCTCAATCTGCACTGCTTACGCAAGCTTGCAACAGATTCTGCCCAAAATTCTTCAGATTTGCTAGGCTACNAATGCCTCAATCTGCACTGCTTACGCAAGCTTGCAACAGATTCTGCCCAAAATTCTTCAGATTTGCTAGGCTACCATACACAAGCGGCTTGGCACTTCTCTTTTAGGTTGAGGTCCCGACCGGCCCGGAGGAAGCACGTCCACGGAAGTCTGCGGAAGTTTGCGCCCGAAGTCTGCGGAAGTCTGCGGAAGTGTGCGCTGGCAGGCGTGCTGGTCCCTTGCTGTAGCTTAGCAATGCTGCGTGGATGTGCGAGCAGTTGCATGCATTTCTTAGCTTTTGGCTTTNCCGAAGTCTGCGGAAGTCTGCGGAAGTGTGCGCTGGCAGGCGTGCTGGTCCCTTGCTGTAGCTTAGCAATGCTGCGTGGATGTGCGAGCAGTTGCATGCATTTCTTAGCTTTTGGCTTTTGTTTCATGTTTTTTTGCTTTTTTTTATTTTTCCCAGATTTGTGCAAATTCTGGTCCCCGCGGTTTCCTTTTCTATTTCTGTTTTCCCGTTCCTTGGCCCCTCGGGCGCCCACGGCCTAAGGACTCAAGGCGCCCTCCTACCCCCCATCCGCCCTCGAGCCTCCCACCCCGAGCCACCCAAGCCCCAAGTTCAACACACCACAGCCTATATTCATGGTTTCAGGTCAGGAACCACATGGATACGTCGGTCACATGACAGAACATCTGGACTCTGGACAGCACTGACACAGCACGTGCAAAAGTCTCTCATGGTTTTGTCAAGCTCACGACGGCAGGGGTGGCAACACAGCTGCAGCCAATTGTTCGTCTGTCATGACCTCGATGCCCCGATGGCTCTGATGCTCTTGCCGGTTCGACCAGCGCGGGGCATTAATGCACCAGGTTTTCAAGCGTCTAACGACATCCTCGCGCTGGGCTTCCTCAGACCAGCCTGCAGTGCGAGTGCACTCTGTCGCCTCACCAGCAATGCTATGGTACCTGCACAAAACCATATAAGAACTGCGTCCGCTAGTAGCCGGTTTGAAGGTGAATCGAAAGCCTCGCCATTCAAATGTCTCGGCACGTCGCTGCCGTGTTGCCGGCTGATGAACCTCAGGAGATTCCTCCCTGACTCTCCGCCTAGATCTGCGCGGCACAGCAACCTCACTGGCATCATCACCGCAACTGCCTTCACCTGTGCTGCCGCTGCTGCTGCTGCTTGAAGAGTCCGAACTACTATTTGCTTCCGAAACAGAAGCATCAGCAGTTTCAGAGCCATCGCTGCCCGGAGGTTCAGCAGCGACCGGCAAATCAAGCAGGTCCTCGTCCAAGAGAATAGCGCCGACACCACCAGCGCCTGAAGAGGCTGGAGAGGCAGCCTCGGGAGCAGAAGCCATGCTAAGGAAATGACAGTGTTTGGCTTACGGTCAGAATGGCAGGTCGTTTCAGTCGAGTAGCAGAAGAATGAAGCAAATCTTGGTCATCATGAGACATCGCAGCCTGGGATGTAGTCATAGTAGATGAAGCAACGACACGGAACAGATGCTGACCTGCACACTGAACTGCTGTTGCCAATGTTGAAAGTTCTTGTGTGTGTGTGTCATTGCCAAGCAGCCGCTTCAGGTTCCCCATCATCAGACGGGAGGAACGGCGCAAATTCGTCGTCCAAGTCATCCGGAAGGTCGTCCGGATTGCTATGAGAGTCGTCCTTGTCGTCGTGATTCCCGGCCTCGTTCTGACCGCAGCGAGTGCCGTTTGAAGCAACATCAGCATCGGCAAGCCTGGCCCTACCCCGGCCGCGAGCACGACCCGGCCGGGTCACGGATTCGGCAGAGTCAGTCGGCCTAACGACCCCATCTTCAACAGCAAGAAGACCTTGGTCCTCCAATTGAGGTTCCTGGAACATTTCCACACTCACATCTGCAAGAGCTGGCAAAGGCTTAGGCTTTTGCTCCAAACCCAACAGGTGCGAGTAATAAGCAGCAGTCTGGAAATGTCGAAGCTCATCTGGCTGGTCATGCAACCGTAGGTTGCCGTGCACAAAGGACAGACAAGTCAAATACCGCTGATTCAGGTTACCACGGTACACATACACATTGCTGTCGTCACTGGTGCGAAAGTTCAGGTTTATGGGCAAAACAGCACCCTTGTCTTCGGCGTTCGAGAGAAATTGTAACTGCCACCCCCCATTGTGTAGGTAACACAAGTGTTCCAAGCGAGTCCAAGTGAGTGCAGGCGGACCTTCAGGTGCTGCGAAAACAGGACGGGGGCTTGCCAACTCCAGCTGGAGTTGACACTGAGAGAGGGCCTGCAGGTCCAACAGCCAAGTACTATGATTTTCCTCAAGGTTTTGCGAATGCACATAACCCACATCCATGAGATGCTCCAGCACTTCCAATTTTCTATGGCTGCCTTCATCATCATGTAGCACATGATAGGGAGCCTCATAAAGACTGCCAGCTACGGCGCCTGCACGAAACATGTCAGCAATAAGGTTTCCTGCAATCACTTCAAGATCCTGGGGCACTCCGTGCAAAAATCTCGGGGCATAATTGGCATTGACCTTGTCCCGAGACCACACTAAGACTGCGTCCTGCAGCTGTGCCGCTGTCTTCAGCTCGGGAGGATCAAAGAGTTGCACACGTGAACGGAGAGATGCTGCATTCCCAGCTGTAGGGCAGAGACTCACACTAGCCGAACGAGCATCGGCTCTTCTGAAGCTGTGCTGCACCACTGCAACATCTAGGTGACCCAACTGCTTCACGCATGGATCTGCGGCCCGCACACGACTCGGAGCAGAGACGTTGGACTTGACCACCTGCAGGCAGGCCAGGCATTGTCACTGTCCGAACACCTACCAGAACTAAATACCAGAAGCAGCCACTGCGTGCACACGGAAGCAAGAGCAGCACAAAGGCACCTGCATGAAGACGACCGGCTCGTCACTGGCATTTGCACACACAGGCTCGGCGAGCTGCGAGTCGGAGCCGTCCATTAGCAAAGGATCTATTGCATCAGGGACATCAAAGCAAGCTTCGAAGGACTCAGCTTGGGGGCGTGGACTGCCTTGACTCTGCTCTTGGGCTTCAAGCCCAGCACGACGTTGACGGCTACGTGGCACCAAGCAATCCTGCAAAAATCGGGTCTCGGGCAACAAGCCTTGTACACTGTACAACTCACCTTCCTTGCACCTCTGTTTGAAATGTTCAAGCATCAAGATGCGCAGCATTGCACTGTGTTTCGCCTCATCAGTATCTTGCGAGTGAACCAACTGTTGCATCTTTTTGGCAAGATGCGGATTGTCTCTGTACCTGGGTTGTGTCAAGGTTCTTGCAGCAGCCGTGTGCTGGTTGTACATGGTCTCAATGTCGCAGCGGTAAAGCATGTAGGCAACGTCTCGCAGGCGCACCCGGTCGCCCTGCTGTTGAAGGCGCTCCATATTTGGGTGCAAAGCAAAACCTACGTGGTTCACTAGCACAGGCAAACCCTGTTTTGGAACTGATTTTAGCCGATGGACATGGCTCTCCCACTGAAGCAACAGGCGCTTGTCTCGCAGACATCTCCGGTAAAACTCATGCGAACGCAAAGCAAGCGAAAACATGGCAGGGCGGATCTTCTTCATGACAGCAGTCTTAGCTCTCAATTGTGCATGTCGGGCTTCGATACTGCGCTCCACACAAGGCACAAAAGCACAAGCAGCAGCCTCTTGCATCAGTTCGAAAGAGTCCTCACGTTGCTTCCGCCCTGACAGGAAGTCTTGCAAGTGCACGGTCAAAGGACCCCGGAAAAAATGCAATGTCAACGGGTGATGCTGGCTGCTGTCCGCATGTTCGTTGAAGAGGTCTTGAGCTTCTAAGAGGGCCTGCCTTGCCAGAGCATGAGACGGGTGCCCCAAAGCACATAGCTTGTGTGGTAGCGTCGTCCAAAAGGAAAATTTCAGCAGCATGAAGCTTTGAAGTTTTGCCTCGCCACGACTGAAGTCCATCAACACCTTGTCTCTATCTTGCTGGGACAAATGGCCACATGACGCAAGAAGATAGATCTGCTGGCCCGAAAAGATATCCTTCAGCAGATCCTCTATTTTCCCGAGGGCAAGCTCAGGGCTGCGCCTGCCTGCCATCGGGCAGGTGGACCGGGTCCTGAAAATGATATTCGAGGACAGAGGAACGTCCTCGTTGAACTTCCGCCAGTGACAACTGCAGCTTTCCATCCAATGCTCCAGCACATCTACTGCACGTGCCAGCCTCAAGATCATGCTGAGGTAACACCACCAGGAGGCATCGGTGACAGCCTGAGTCATGACGACCGCCTGTGCAAAAATCTCTCGGTCCCCTGGCTTCGCATCGACTGCTGGAGCTCCGCCCACAACTCTTTCCGAATTCCACAGAGTGAACACGACACGCACATTCCAGAGTTCTTTACATGTATTGACAAGCGTACCCCAGCGGGCTTCATGGAGATTCAGCTCAAGCTGCAGCACCGCATGCTCCAAACCTTTGCCATCCTCACTGCCTCTCAAGATGTTCGACACAAATCGTTCTCGAATGTATTTCTTTCCCATGACCCCAACGACAGCCTTGAGAGCAGGCAAAAACCACTCCTCGTAGGACTCAAAGGCAGAAGTGAGCTCTTCCACCGCATGGTGCAACACGTGTAAAGCACCTGGAACCTGCAAAGCTAAAGGGAAAAGCCTCGGCAAGATCAGATGAGTCTCACCATTGTCCATCTGCTTATTTTCAAGGAGAGGGCTTGCAGGAACTGGCTGAGGCTGAGGCTGCTGCTCCTCAGTCTCTGGCTCCAACAGCAATGCATCGTCAGCCTCTTGCGGCCTGTCGAAGTCTGGAGCAGAAGCAGTGGCAGCCCATGGGAAGAGTGCAGTCAAATCGACGTTGCACGTGTCGGTGAGACCTGCTTCGGTTCCAAAATCAGTTGTCACTGCCCGGACGCTGGCTAAAAAATCGGCAACCTGCGGCCAAGTTCCAACCTCCAGATACAACGTGTGCAACAGCGCATGCACCTTATGCACTAGGCCTGCACATTTGCTGCCCTGGGCAGTCGGCAAACTTAAGTGAATGTCGACTGGCGGCTGAGATGCAAAGGAAGCACTGCATTCGAGCAAAGTTTCTATTTGTTTGCGTTCTACTTCAAGCACATTCAACTGATTTTGCAAGTCGTCCTGGTCGTGGCCGAGGACCGAACAATCGACGGCCGCCGACAACCTCTGTGCCTTCTGGCGGTTCTGTGTCAACAACCAAAAGTGCTGCACCCACGAAGAGAAGTTGGCCGGACTCAATGTGTGCCACTCGGTCAACAGCCAATTGAAACCTCTTTGCGGGCTGCTATCAGCCAGGAGGCAGCGCACCGCATGTTTGCGATTTTGGGACACCAGAGATCGCATAAGCATCATGAAACCTACATCCACAGCCAAGCGCCAGCGGCTTAGCGAAGATGCTGATGGAGCTCGTGCAAGGCCTTGATCGATAGCAGCTGTGAGATCATCGGCTTGATCAGAAAGCAAGAGGCGGACTGCGAAGCGCATCTGCCGTGCAAGATCTCCGGAATCCCTAAGCAGCGTGCAGGACTGCACAGCAGTCACGATGGCCTTCGAACTGAACGTTGTGCCACCCTTCCCATCCTTGGAAATCCCAGTANATGCCCGAGCATCGCACGTGCTGGACCGATGGTAGTCATCAAGCTGGAGAACGAGGGCATCCACTTGCAGCGCTACATTAGCATCGCCGCCATGCACGTGCAAAAGACGCCGGTAGTCGGCCAAATGTTGCCTTGCATCCAGAAGAACATTTCCAGTGACGGTCAAGCTGCCCACACGGCGTGCCCTCCCGCTCTCACTCGCGGANGTGCCACCCTTCCCATCCTTGGAAATCCCAGTAAATGCCCGAGCATCGCACGTGCTGGACCGATGGTAGTCATCAAGCTGGAGAACGAGGGCATCCACTTGCAGCGCTACATTAGCATCACCGCCATGCACGTGCAAAAGACGCCGGTAGTCGGCCAAATGTTGCCTTGCATCCAGAAGAACATTTCCAGTGACGGTCAAGCTGCCCACACGGCGTGCCCTCCCGCTCTCACTCGCGGANCCGCCATGCACGTGCAAAAGACGCCGGTAGTCGGCCAAATGTTGCCTTGCATCCAGAAGAACATTTCCAGTGACGGTCAAGCTGCCCACACGGCGTGCCCTCCCGCTCTCACTCGCGGAAACACACAAGTTCTCCGCAGCGTACAAGTCTCGGAAGCCAGGCACAAGAAAGTCACCTAGAGCGAGGATCGGTTGCGGGCCCGGATCCAAAACGAATCAAAACCCTGACAAATTTTCAGAACAAAAAACGCTTAGCAGGAACCAACCACCCCAAAAGTCGCACTGCTATTCCTGAAATAGCAAACCCCTAGGCTAGCGGCTAGGCCCTAATCGAAATTGCCGACAGCCACGCCTCTCGGTCGCCTCAAGAGCTGCTGAGTGCAACGTGGTATGTCGGCCAGCGTGTGCCATCGCCTCTGGGCCACAAGGAAAACAATTGGAGGCAAAGATGTAAAAACAGGATATGCAGCTTGGTCAGGCTGCACCGCCCAATCTAGCAACCAACTGTTGAAGCTGCGATCGTCCGTGCACTTGGCATTCCGTAAATCTGCAACTGCTCCTGCAGACAAATGAACAGACCACGAAGTCCGCTGTTCTGCCACTCGCAGATGACTCACGAAAGGTCGATGATCAAAAGGTTCGGAGAAGCCTACGGCATCGACAACATCGAAAAGAAGCCACTGAGGAGAAGTTGCATGTGGGGCCGGAGACCCCCATGCATGCCACAAGACAAAATCTTCTCTGCTTCTGCACTGGCCTATGTCCTGAAAGCGCCGCGGCCTGCACAGCCGCACAGCTCCGACTGTTTGCAAGCTGCATCCAGCCCAGATTCCTTTTTCGGCCCACACATCAATTTGTGATTTCTGCTGCGCAGGCAAACTCTGAGAGGCACGCACCGCATCCAAAATATAACGGAGATCTGAATGTCGAAGCGACACAGACTCCGCCTTAAACCTCCGGTTGGAATCCTTTTGCCTATCCTTTTTCAATCTGCCCTGTGGCGTGTAAGGCGTTGCCAACAAAGCTACGACAGCAGCTCCAGCTTCAGGGTGCATAATGCGACTCGGGGTTCGAGGGTCGAGACCGAAACAGTTAGCCAAGCAATTGTAATGTATGCAGGTGGCAATGCCAGCGCTGAGCACAACAAGCAACAATCCCATGCAAGCAGCACACGCACGGTGCATCAGGTCATCAGGGAGCACCAGCACCGGGTGCCGGCACTGACATAGACGAAGACTTATTGTAGAGGCTCATTGATTGGCTCAAAGATTGGCTCAATGGTGAGTGAGTGAATTGTTGTGAATGCTCAGAGTTCTTGATCCCGGATGACACAGTCGTGAACCATGCGATTCGTGCAGCCTTCGGTTTCATTGTCATAGAATGTCGTGTGTCCGATGTCCATGCGATTCATGCGAACACCCTCCTTTGAGGCTTCCCGGTAGGTACACAGATACACAAGAANCATGCGATTCGTGCAGCCTTCGGTTTCATTGTCATAGAATGTCGTGTGTCCGATGTCCATGCGATTCATGCGAACACCCTCCTTTGAGGCTTCCCGGTAGGTACACAGATACACAAGAACATGATAACATGCGAACTGTGCAACTGCCAGCGTCACAGACTGCGGACCGGACCGGATGTTGTTTTGGACGCGAGCACTCCAGCATCTAGTTCCTTATACGGTAAGGCTAACCTGTCTCACGACGGTCTTCAAAAACCAGCTCACGTGGCGGGTGATGCCTCACGCCTTCTTCTCCTTTTTCCCCTTCTTCTTTTTCTTCTTCATGCCGCCAGTGGCCTCATGGATAGTTTAGCTACGACAGCTACGAGCTGGCGCACATGAATGGAGTCCTGCCTCCTCCATACGCGAAGACGTCCCCGAGCCAGCTCAATTGCCCTGACATGTTAGTGCCCAGACTGAGTCACAGTGAAGTATTTACGGCGCGATCGAAGCCTGTGCTCCATAAACTGATGACATCTTTCCACCGCTGGCCTGACATGTTACACCATGTGACTCCACAAATTTTCAAAATACAGCTGAGAAAGCCTGTGCCACGTGCCTCCCCGACAAAGAACGTGCTGCCACTGGCCTGGACGACACCGCGTTGGGACCCCATCTTGTTACATCTGTCGTGAATCGCTTGGTTTCGCTCTATTGTGCCCGGCAGCCGAATCAGGAGGGCCACTGTTTTGAAGAAGTTTGCAAACAATCTTTGGAAGCTGGGAAAGCCGGTGATTGCGCCTGCTCCTCGCCGCCCTCGCCGATCCAGGATCCACTGGCCTGACGAATGAAATAATTAAAGTCTAGTCGGAACAACTTGAGGCCAAGAATACAAGCCAGAGCTGCCATCCCCAAGGAGTCGCGAACATAAAGGATGTTGTCCTCACAAATTGTCAGAGTCTAACGGGGTTCAAATCGACACGTGAGGACCTGAGGACTCAGCCTGAGGAGGTGCGAGTCCCTCCGAAAAAGAAGCACAGATCATGCCCTGGGTTCTGGACCTTCCAGCTGGTCTGACACATCGCATGGGATCCTAGCCTAAAATTGGCTTAAACTAAAGTCAGTAAAATTAAGTCGCCTAAAGTTGACCGACCTAAAGCCTAAAGTGGCCTAGGCCGCCCAATGCCCAATGATTCAATGCTGCCCTCCTGCCGGCGCTGCAGCTTGCTGTCGGTTCTGCCGCTCTGTCATGACATGATTGTCGTGATTGAGAAACTGAGAAACTGCGATATGACTTGACTTGCCTTGCACAAATGAAAAGCANTGATTGTCGTGATTGAGAAACTGAGAAACTGCGATATGACTTGACTTGCCTTGCACAAATGAAAAGCAAAATGCATGAAGCAGGGAGCAAAAATCAGCGACAGCGGACGAGCGGCGTCTCCCACCGACTCCCAGACTCCCAGGGTCCCAGTGTCACTGCCAGCGTCAAGCCAAAAGACGACGGCACTCTTCACTCAATCTTACTCTAAATCTTTCTATTTTTCCCTCCCACGCGGTCTTCAAATNACTGCCAGCGTCAAGCCAAAAGACGACGGCACTCTTCACTCAATCTTACTCTAAATCTTTCTATTTTTCCCTCCCACGCGGTCTTCAAATCTTCAAACACTCAGATTCTTTCTGTTTTTTCTTCCGTCCTACATGACAAAACTGCATCCGACGCGACCCCACGACCAAGAGTCAAAACGACCTGGGCGGAAGGCCTGCTGCCACTGCCACTGCAAAATCAGTGGAGATCAATGAGACATCAAACAGCTTCCATTGCTACTGATTCCACTGATTCCAGAACCATCAAAATTCACAAATGTCACAACAACCAGTCCCGACTCACTACCGACCAAGGAGAACAACAAGATAGAAGTTCTAGCCCAGCCAGCCAGGTTCACCAGGGGGCTTGCGCAATTACCTACNTCAAAATTCACAAATGTCACAACAACCAGTCCCGACTCACTACCGACCAAGGAGAACAACAAGATAGAAGTTCTAGCCCAGCCAGCCAGGTTCACCAGGGGGCTTGCGCAATTACCTACCGAACGACAGCCGCAGGAAAACAGAAGGCAGCCGAACGGTGGGCACAGAAGCAGCGGCATTTGCCCCGCGTCCCAGCAGCTACAGAAAAGTCAGGGCACTGGAGCGGCAGGTGCGACAGAAATTATCTGAGTCACCCGCCAGGTCAGCAACAGCGCGAAAATTCTTGCCGTACGAACGCCCACACAGCAGTCGAACGGAGTTACCATTCAAAATGTGTAACAGTCTACTGCCTTTGTTTTCTACAACACTCAGAAACGGCTTGCCAAGGACGAGTTCCACAAAGTGGGCAGCACCGACGACCTTCTCTTCGTCGCCGTCGTCGCTGTCAGAGGCGGCTTCACTAGAGCTGCTGCTGCTGCTGCTCGGAGAGTCAGCAGTTTCAGGTCTGTCAATCAACTGCCAGCTTTTGCTTCCAGGCGAGGCAGAGCTGTCGGAACTGGCAGCCCTGGGGCTGTGCTGGAGCCAGCGCCCAGTGGCTGCACAAGCTCGCCACAGCAGGCACAGCCGAACAAGCACGCAAGTGCGGGCGGACAGCAGTCAGATGATTTTATGCAGGCAGCAGGGCGTCAACGGCACCTGTCGCAAAAAT
>BGNK01006148.1:15432-30216 GCA_003297005.1 Symbiodinium sp. clade A Y106
CGAACAAGCACGCAAGTGCGGGCGGACAGCAGTCAGATGATTTTATGCAGGCAGCAGGGCGTCAACGGCACCTGTCGCAAAAATGGTTGCGGTGTGGTTTCCGCGCAGTACCACTAACAGGTCGGGAGCAGCTGAATTGACAGCCCCCCCAACTGGGCGTGCAACAGAACCCAGACAGCCGGTGGCCGTGACGCACCAGGTCAGTGGGCAAGCTGTGCAAAGGATGGCGAATAGGCCACACCTGCAACGTTTCAGGCAGGTGTGCCGCGACGTCCCCCGCAGGGACCACATTGCCAGCCACCACCCAGGCCCGGAAAAGGGCCCACAGTTGGCGCCCGAGCCTCAGGTTGACCAGCCGGCACAGCAGGAGGCACGGCTGACCCAGAGGCAGGTGGATCTGCAGGTCCAGCACCTATGTCAGCGCCAGGGTCAGCAGGGGCAGGGACGAACACAGGGTCCAGGTCCATACCCGGCCCCCACGCCCAAGGCGGCAGGTCCTCCTCGTCGCTGGGCACGTCAACGGGCGCCTCAGCAGGTGGAGGTAGAGGAACAGCAGGAAGATCAGCAGGCACCAGAGAAGCAGGCTGGTCAGGAGTGGCAGCGGATGCCGGGGCTGCAGAAGCAGCAGGCACCGAAGACACCTGCTCCAGGTCGACCAGGGTCGGCTCCACGCCCAGCAGGTCCACAGACTCAGCCTGAGTAGAAAAGGGCTGGGAACGCCCAGCCAACGACTCAAGGCCAGGCAGGTCGAACTCGGAGCTGCCATCCGTGTCGTACCCCATGCCGGTCTCACGAGCCTCTCCGAGGAGTACACTCAAGCCCTACCCCCAACCGAACCAAGAGCGTACTTGAGATCGTACTTGCAATCGTACTTCTCCGAGGTGGAGCCCTATCCCCAACCAAACCCTACCCAGCTGAGATCGCACTTAAAATCGTACTTCTCCCAAGCCCTACCCTCAACCCACAAACTTAAGAACCCCAACGCCGCCCTAAACAACATCAACCCAAGAATCAATCCAAAAGGTCTAAGCCCTGAACCCTAATCTTATGCCATAGTGGAGTTGTGTAAGCTTGCCGGATTGGCTGTGACATCTTTGAGGGCAAACCCTTGTATAGTCGGAAAACTGTCACACTTTAGGCTTTTGGATACGATCCTGAAGTACAACCTCAACATACGACAACGAGATTGTGCACGATCCGACTCACGATTCATTGCAGAATCGGTAGCTGGGCAGGGTTAGCCTGGTTGTGATTGATTGATTGATTGCCTGTGGGCGCGAACACCCTTGCACTTGCAAGGCAAAGGAGGCTGCCCGTGCTGTACACACAGACAGCGCTCACGGTTGTGGGAGGGCTTGAATCTCCTTTCCTCCTGGGAGAGGTACGATTCTAGGTACGATTTGGGGCTGGGCGGGGATTGGTTGGGGGTGAGGCTTGAGTTTCCTCGGATTCTAAGTATGATTCTGAGTGCGATTTCGGGCTGGGCGATGTTTAGTTGGGGGTAGGGCTTGAGTCTCCTGCCCTCCTAGGAGAAGTACGATTGTAAGTACCATCTGGCACGGGGTTTGGTTTGGGCGAGGCGGCTGAGTCACGATGCGCCCCGAGGGCAGGCAGAACTGCACGGTCATTCGCTTAGGGTGCCGATCACGTTTGATTTGAGAAAAGCTTCTTTGAGTGATCTTCTGCATACGACAGTCTCTTTGAGTGTGCCTGAATGCGCTGAGGTCGAGGCCCTAAAACGACAGAGAGGAGTAGGGTGCGCACTGGAGAACAAAACCAACACACCCTGGCATACTCGACCCTGCCCCGGCCCCGATATCTCTCCACCCGCCCATTGAGGATCGCTCGTCGGGTGGAATCGAGAGCAGCGCAACGTTGTCGCCACAGCCGCCGTCTCCCGCAGCTGTGACTTGAAATCCTCCTGTCCGTCAGGTGCTCGCCGCCACTCCACACCTCACACTGATGTCGCTGACGTCGTCGTGCGAGTAATTCAATGCGCAATGCCACAAAGAGGGAGGGACGGAATGACACAAAGCGCTTATCGCTGAACCTTTAAACCAGACAAACAGGATCGAAACAAAAACAGGTTGGTGGCGCATTCCCATGAGAGATCATGAGAGTGCATGGGATTCAGCATGGCCTGCAAGATCTTTGTGAGCTTCGCTTCTCGCCTGGGCCGTCAAAGAAAACGAGTGAGACACGGCCGGGGGGGGAGGCCGAAGTGGCCGGGGCATCGGCCAGCACCCTGTGCACACTGTGCACCCTGTACCTTCTCCGGCAGACCTGTGCAGGATCTGGGACGCAGCCCAAAAAAAAAGTCTGAGTCTAAGCAGCCCCCAGCCTGGTCGTGCTCCAAGTCGTAGGGATGCATTGAGCCGAATGGGGACCAGACCTGGCAGGAGGACCGTGCCCTGCAACGTTTTCTGCGCTACCCCGCCGGCTTTTCTCCCTATGCCTCCGGAACCAACCTCCGGCCGTGGGGACAGCGGAGGAAAGGTAGCCCAGAACTCCTTCAACAGTGGAGCGCATGCAAAAGCCAACGATTTCCCATCCTTCATCGCCATCATTCGGCAACTTGAACCCCCTTTGGACTCGGAGCACACATGACACACCAGCAGACCTCAGAGCCAATTCGCGCCCGCCACTGCATATCTGCCTCGCAGCTGCAAAACCGAAGCAGGATTTGACGTGTCTGCTCGGATTGGCGTCCTGCGAGGGACTGACCATCGATGTGCTCGGCATGGTTTCGTCAAACCGGTCTTTTGGCTTGCTCCCGTTGCGAACAAAATGTGTTTCCAAGATCGCACTTTTCTGGCTTGACTCGATATCCTGCCGTCACTAACTCATTTGTAGTTTCGAGCAAGCATGGGCATCGGATTGACATCGAAGGGAATAACTCTTCTATGCATTGTGATTTTTCCCGGCAAGGGCTCCTTTGCACGTGTTCAAAGTCCTTTGCAAGACCCCTCTCTGAGGGGAACGGCCCGTGCTCGCAAAGTCTTGCACAGCACAGAGACACAGAGACACACAGAGACACGCTGACCATCGAGCAGGGTACCAAATCGATGAATCAGCGCTATTGAAAAGTCAAGCGCGTTGTGGCCTACACAAAAAAACCTAGCGGCCAGAGACCAAGCGTGGAACAGTCTCTGCTGCTCTCGCTTGTCTGCCACGCAGAATCCTTGGTCTTCTGTTTTGCCAAGCTGATTGGAAGAAGCACTGCCCTCCTTGAATGCTGCACTTTGCCGGAGCTTGTACCTAGCTGCAATTCGCTGCAGTATACCTTTTCCTGTACACCGGACAGCAACCTCTGGCAATCGCCCAAAAGTGTTGGAGACAGCCTATATGCTCAATGTCACCAGCGGCTTGCCAAACTTCCGGAGAATCAATTCTCGTCCTGCGTACCTCTCGTGACGGAGTTCGGAATTGGTGGTCAAATCAGAACTGATATCTTCCAGCGAGGACGAAGCCAATCCACTGCACAAAGCCATGATAAGAGTTTTGCTTGTGGCAAACGGCATCTCCACCGCCTCCATGCTTGCGACAGTCTGGACCTGAATTTGCTGCCATTCTGTTGGCGAGCAAAGACGTGCACCTTAAACGCTGCAGGTCGTCCCAGCGAGTGGAAAGTCAAGCATCGCACGTCCCTACCCTCTTGAGCTTCTGCTCGCTGGGACGATCCAGGCAGAAATGCTCCTGTATGCTGCCGTGGAGGCAGTATGTCAATCAAATCTTTGGCCTGTGCTCGGCAGGTATTTGGATGCCTGAGCGGCCGTGCCTAACAGCATCCGAGAGATTAGATCCATTAAATGGGACCATGGGTACATAAAGACACCATCCCTCGAACTCGAATTCCATGCCGCTTCAGCTCATCGATGCCACTCCAAGGTTCGATTGACTTTGGTTGAAGCGAACTACTTCTCCTAAGGCAACAAAGCCTGCGAATCAAGCAAATCTCACAAGGAAGTGCCGGCTATGCACAGAGTGCCCCCGCCGCATAATCACGCAGTGTACATCGTAAAGCAGTTTGCTTTAAACTGATAACGCACAACTCGTCCGATGCGGCACCTTGAAATACCAAGCGCTGCTTACAGCGCCTGAGGGCACCGCTTCCCAACCCGAGGAGCCTCAAGTCCAAGATGGCAGGCAGTCCTTAGGCGGATCAGCGACACACCTCTGCGTAGTGCGACCTACTCAAGCGGCAAAAAACCGTCGAACAGACCTGTTGTCAGAGCTGTGTAAGGACTCCACAGACATGCTCAAGGTATGACCGCCTCCAAACAGGTTGCACTTCTGCGGCGTAACAGAAGCAGACAGACAGACAGTCCTTCTATGCTAAGACTTTGCCCACCTCAGGGAATCGAGTTGCTCCACATGAGGCCATGCCCCAGGCCCTGCGAAGATCTCGTTTGGAGCGGCGGCACTCCTGCTCCTCTGCGATCAGACCTTAGCTAATCCGCAAGCTCCTCTGCTACCGCAGGCCCGGAGTTTCCCCACGTCCACCTTGAAGCATATCGCCTTTTGGCTTGGCTCAGATAGTGAGCTTCAGCGTCCCTTCAACTTGTGGTATGCTGATCGGCCCGACGGCAGTCTCGAAACTTGGCGCACGGTATGGGACTGCCCATTCTTCCAAATAGCCTAAGGCCATAGGCCCGTCGTTATTCGGAAGTTGCAATGCGCTTGTGCTAGGGGACCATCGGGCAGCTCCTCTGGCGCATACAACGCCCCGGTCAATGCCTGGCAATAGTCATGGCCCATGCAGCCAGTGGAATCTACAACGACCAAGCATTGCGCACAAGCAAACGGAAGCCAGTGCCTGATTCCATGCCGCGTGCAGCTTCTCGTGTGAGATCTTTGCAGCCGCACTTGCGCTCACATGTTCCTTGACCCGTGGACTGTGCTTGATGGCGCATTGCGAAAAGTACGAGAATGTGCAGTGAGACGGCTGCAACCGGGGCGCAGGGTTCCAGCAGAGAAGGCTGCCAAGGAGGCCTTGTCCACGCCGCTATAAGGAACGAGCAGGGATAGCTGAAAACTCAACTCTCATGCTCGTCCTGTTTTAGCGGGCATCAATCAAGCAAAGCCAGGACACAAGCCAGCAAGGCAGCTCTGCGACCCCGCATGCGCGCCATGGCCAGGACTTCCATAAGCGCTGAAGCAAAAACAGTCGGCAAGAAAAGAGCGTTGAGCAGGTGTTGTCGTGTTGTGATGCCGCCAGAACCAGAGCCAGAGATAGCCAGAGATAGCCAGAGAGTCAGAGTTTCAGAGTTTCTTGTTGCCACAACACTTTGGGGGTCCATGGGTCCCGCCGGGCCTCAGCCCTCAGCGGCAAACCGCTCTGGCCTAAGAGAGGCGAGGCCGCGAGGCTTTCGGTTCTGCGCTTTGGTCACCGGTGCTCCACCGCGGCCCCGGCGCGCCGAAAGCTTTGGATCTCCTGCAAGCCCTATGCCCTCTGCACATCTCTGCAGATCTGTGCACTGCAGTTCACCAGGCGCTCGGCAGGCCTGCTTGAAGCATTGTCGCAGCTGCTGTTCACTGAGATCTGGCTCCTCTGCAGAGCTGGAGTTGAGCAGGACACAGCAGCAGAGCCCGCAGCCCGCTCTGCGCTCTCTCTGCTTCCTGGTCAAACTCCAGGGTTATGTAGCCACGAGCCACGACCTTAGGTGAGCGTGCAAGCCGGGATAAGCCGGGGCAAGCACGCCTCTTTCTCACGATGCGCCTCTTTCTCGGGGTCACGAATTTCTGCAAAGAGAGGACGCAGAAGCACCTCACTCACGTGGAGGAGCAAGCGCTCCAAAGATCTTCACGGCTTAGAACTTCGCCTCTTCAACAGTTGCTCGCTCTTGAGGATTAAAGCGGAGCAGGCTTTCGATAGTTTCAACCTCGGAGGCTATGGAAAGCTGATCACACGGACCACGGACGGCGGCTGACGTTCTGCTGAGGTTCCGGCAAGGGAAGGAGCGGCACTTGGCAGGCGAGGCGAAACTCCACATCCAAGGCCTTAGCGGAGCGGCGAGCGGAGCCGCGAGCGGAGCGCGTTCGCGCTCAGCTTGGAATCGGACGTGGCTGGAAGCAGCAAACGTACTTGCGGGCGTCCTGCAGCCGAACCGAAGCCCTTTACTTTTGCATCAGAAATGCGACGGTGTCCTCTCGCAGAAGCTTTACATCGCGCTCCGAGGGAGTGCCGATGACCTCTCGGACGAAATGGCAAAGGCGAGCCAGAAAAACACATACCCCCAGGCGGCCCACACGGCTTTCTTGCATCGGCCGATTCCCCAGGCTGGGGCATGCAGATGGTAAGCTAGAAAGACCTTAGAAACCTCGGCTTACACAAGTAGTCGATGCGCATCACTCCACAACAAGAGTGAGCATGTTTGAAACCAAGACAAACCTGGGCAGCAGTAGCTCAATAGCTGAAGCCTCAAAAATCATGTTGAGCTGCTCCTTGCATCCACCGGAGTGAAACGCCACATCCTGCACGGCACTGCAACATGGACTGATCCCGAATGACGGCTGCGAACGCACGGGATTCTGAGACTTGGGCATGTCTGTGTTGACAGTCTGGTGATAAGGGATAGCAAGTCGATCCGGGAAACAGTGGACCGCGGTCCTCCAGTAGCAAAAAGCATCCAATCAGCCTATCAGCCCATCTATGGAAGGAGCAACGCCTCTGCAGGCTTTGGCTCCGTCATCTCTGCGAGCTCAAAGGCGATGCATCCCACGGACCAAAGATCGATTGCCTCAGCGGCGTCCGCCATCCGCGCGACAGCCCTGACGTTCCTCTGCTGTTCTGCGAAAGGCCTCGGTGTAATCGTCGAGGAGGATCAGTTCAGGCCTCGACACGAGACGTGGTCGAATGGGAACGGTGCAGCGATAAGATACGAGTCATGGACGCTCGATAATACCGAGTGACGACGTGCTGCGTCATGACTCGGACCGCCTTGCTTCAAACAATCGGATGGATTGCCCATTCCATTTGTCGCGTTTAGAGATGCAGCTGCTCCTTGTCGCTGTGCTCTGCATCCTGATCCTCATCCAGCCTGAAAGTGCACAGCAGTGCGACTGAACCAGCAATGCGCTCCAGATCCGCACTCTTCTCCAACGGCCCGTGCCAGCCCTGGCATGCGACATACGGACTGGCGAAATCAACGGGCCCTTTTACTGAAGCCAGGCAGGCTTGCCGAAGTCACAAATCTTCACATTGCAGTCCTGAGGACAGCGTGGGTCGTACTTTAAGCAACTTTGGCAGCAGAATCGGCTTGTCCTGGTTTACAAGCACGTTGGACGGCTTTAGGTCGCGATGATAGATACCAGCAGAGTGAAGATATTTGAGTCCCACCTGGGCACGACGCGACTGCGCCTACACCCGACATGTGCCTCGGGGGAGGTCTCAACAGCTCTCTCTTTGTGCCGCTCAAAGGGGGATGGCATCCGGATCACCGCTGTCGAGGATGTGTCATCAAGTGCACGGACAACCGGAAAAGCATCTCGAAGTGTCAAAGCCCGAAGAACCAGTGGTGCAGTTCCTTTTCACGTGCTCCCTGCCCCGCCCGAGTCACGCGGATGGTTTTCAGGAAGGTCGGCATGGAGCTTTGCACATCAGCCGACACCGGCTGTATTTCTGAGCGACAAGGAAAGAAAGTCATGTTCACGATGAGATGTGGTACCGGGATCCTCATGGAACCTTTTCCTTGCGGGCTCTGACCAGCGCGCCTTGCAAACGTCGACGTGCTGATACCACCACCACCACCACCACCACCACCCACCGCCACCAACACCCCCTCAGGCTGTTTGGTCCGTGGCCGACTCGGCAATTGAACTGCGTGTGCAAGGAGGTCTGTCTGACAAAGCTTACTCTTTTATTCCAGGAGCTAAGCTTGAGAGCAAGGTGCATTTGAGATGCTGTGGTTCCTCGACCAACTTCAGGAAACTAAGCATGTGTGCTCGAATCCAGTTCTGGCAGCGCAGCGGACACAACTGTGCATGGTGAAATCTTGCACCTTGCAACCTTACATCACACTCGTCAAGTTGCTGAACAATCTCCGCACTGCTTGGGCTTCATCATAATTGTTTAGTCCCATCGAAACCTTTCCTCCATGCCGTTAGTTTGGATGAACAATTTGAGTCCAACGAGGCTGTTCAGACAGAAAACTCCCCCCCCCCTCACAGCAGCCAGCCCTTCCGGCAGCTTGCAGCAGGTCGTTTCAGCATTGCTTAGGTTGTGAGGTTGGGGCCATGTGGCATTTGGTCAGAGCGTTACGCTTTAAGCGGACATGGAGAGGCCGGATCAACGTCCGGAATGATTGAAATCGGTACGGACACTAGAACTCAATTAGCCGGTTCCGAAGTCCTACGTCTCTCGATCCATGCAAGCCGCCAGCAGATGGTACAGCACGAACTTCACCTGGCAACAGGGCCCACTGCAAGGTCGTGGCTGCATTAGTTGATATACTCCACTAGCATCACTGGCCTGCTGTCCGAGCAGAGGCCATGCTCTCGCAACTGCATTGCAGAAACCCAGAAACCCCGACTGACAGAAAGTATCTAGGAACACTCTATCAGGCAGCGCGCCGGTAAAATCAATGCGATGCCAGTACAAGCCCTCTTCACTCAGTCAGTTGTTGAGATGAACTAATTGAGCACGTCAGAACCCTGAGAGAACATGACAAGCAGACTATAGCACCCATCACCACTAGATCGTTCTTCTCGGAACACGTCTGACACTCTGCTGCCCGTGAGAAAAAGAAAGACTTGTGCTGCTCTGAATACGGCCGCCAGCAGCGTGATCTGGACCAGTGCTTTGGCTCGCACTCCTCCTACTCCTACCCCTTATTCGCACTGCTGGAAATATTGGCAATGACTCGGAAATGAGCATACTATTTCTGGTCCTCCTCCTCCACCTGCTACGACGACGACAACTTCATTTACTACTACTACTACTACTACTACTCCTGCTGCTGCTGCTGCTACTGCTACTGCTACTGCTACTGCTACTGCTACTGCTACTACTGCTACTACTACTCCTCCTACTCCAACTGTCTCCAACTGCTCCTGCTCCTGCTCCTTCCCCTGCTCCTGCTACTGCTATTGCCACTGCTACTGCTGCTGCTGCTGGTGCCTCTGCTGCTTCCACTGCTACTTCTACTTCCACTGCTGCTGCTACTGCTGCTGCTCCTGCTCCTGCTGCTGCTGCTAGTGCTAGTGCTAGTGCTAGTGCTAGTGCTACTGCCACTGCTAGTGCTAGTGCCAGTGCCAGTGCCAGTGCTAGTGCTAACGCTAGCACTAGTGCTAGTGCTAGTGCTACTAATACTGCTACTGCTACTGCTACTGCTACTGCTACTGCTACTGCTACTGCTACTGCTGCTGCTACTGCTGCTACTGCTACTGCTGCTACTGCTGCTGCTGCTGCTACTGCTGCTGCTGCTGCTCCCGCTACTGCTCCCGCTACTGCTCCCGCTACGGCTACTGCTACTGCTACTGCTACCGCTACTGCTACTGCTACCACTACTACCACTACCACTACCACTACCACTACCACTCCCACTACCACTACCACTACCACTACCACTACTGCTACTGCTACTGCTACGACTACTACTGCTAATAATAATAATAATAACGACTCACTACTAACTACTAACTACTTACTACTTACTGCTTGCTACTTACAACTTACTACTTACTACTTACTGCTTACTGCTTACTACTTACTACTTACTACTTGCTACTTGCTACTTACTGCTTACTACTTACTAGTTACTACTTACTCCTTACTGCTTGCTACTTACTACTTACTGCTTGCTGCTTACTACTACTACTACGACTACTACTACTACTACTACTACTACTGCTACTACTACACTTCTACTACTACTACTACTACTACTACTACTACTACGGTTGATGGACAAAATCCTGCATGACCCATAAGAAGGAATATGCCATAATTCCCATAGTTTAGGGTCCCTAAGGTCATGCAGGATTTTGTCCATCAACCGTACTACTACTACTACTACTACTACTAATCCTGCTGCTACTACTACTGCTACTGCTGCTGCTACTGCTACTGCTGCTACTACTGCTACTACTGCTACTGCTACTTCTACTCTAGCCTCACAAAGATGACAACCAAAGGAGTGATGATTAAATGGCATCAGCGTCACCGGCAAATACTTCCGTCCAGTTGATTTGTTCATCATGGGATGTGTCACAGTGCAGTGGCCTTGAGCCACCGAGCAATAATGTTGCTTGTCCCCCTCGCGAGGCATCAAACTCGGTGCAGCGAACGCAATGCGCTGCAATACCACTTCGTCTACGACTACTACTACTGCCACTACTACTACTACTACTACTACTACTACTACTACTACTACTACTACTACTACTACTACGCTACTACTACTACTACTACTACTACAACTACTACACTACTACTACTACTACCACTACCACGACTACGACTACGACTACTACTACTACTACACTACTACTAACACTACTACTACTACTACTACCACGACTACGACTACGACTACGACTACTGCTACTACTACTACTACTACGACTACGACTACTACTACTACTACTACTCCTCGACTACTGCTACTGCTACTGCTACTACTACTACTACCACTACTACTGCTTCTACTAACTACAGTAGTGCCACTGCAACTTCTCATCCTCCTCCCGCTCCTCCCCGCTGGCCTCTATTCGTTACTCCTTGCCCCTTATCCTATTCCTGCTCCTATCCCTACGCATACCAATACCCGTACACACAGAAACACGGCATATGTCAAGAATCATACATCATGTGTCATGTCATAGGTCATACCATACGACCGCGAGTACAAGCAGCCACTACTAATACCAGCACTCGGTTATGTGGATTAAGCTTGATGAATTCAGTTCTCGTAGTTCCGTTTCGTTGTTCACACTTTGACTTACCTGGCTATCCCCTGTACATGACTGCCATGTACTGCCGGTCGCTGTGCACAACGGCGTCGCTGAAAAACGAGCGAGTTGACAGCTCGGCAGGGTTCTGCGGTTTTTGGGCAAGTCTCCCTTGCTATGCCTGTTTATGCGGAAGTGGCATGTACTTGAGATTCAGACAGCATGTGGCAAGAGTACCCCACACAACAGGTTGCGACCACTATCCCCTGCTTCAGTCTCCCAAACCAGACTTCGACCAGCTCGCCGCCTGGAGCTCCTCCAAGTGCACCTGCAGCTGTTCCGCGGAAAAGAGAGCCATACAGACTTCGCAGCTTCGATTCGGTCCACTTCGCCTGCTGTCGGCACAGAGTTTTCAGATCGGCATCGCCAAGCTCCATGACCTGGCAATGGGAAGCTCCACGTCAACGAGCAACGTGCTTCGCAGCCACCATGTATAGCTCATCGAATCTTTCTTCGTCTTGCGGCATAATGACCTCAGCACATACAAGCTGCCAAGAATTCCAACAACTCACAGAACTTAGCCAAGCATCGTCATGAAGCTGCACTATGTAAGGGTGGTCCTGCAGACAGGCATCATGCGCCCCGCTTTACACCGTCAGTCTGCAGGCTGCGTGTGCGGTCCAGGCGCTGTAGGATAGCAATTTCTCGCAGAATCCTCTTGCAGTTGATCTTATTGCTAAACCTTGCCGTGGCAAGCACGGGACGCACAGCCGCAGTCTAATCTAGTCTAAACCCCATGGCCCAACTCATGGCAAAGACTCTCCACATCCGAGGTATGAACACAGAGTGAATTCTCTTCACAGCCACCATGCGACCAGCATCTTTATCCAATGCCTTGCACGGAAAGGCTTGTCCTGCTGTCAACAGGATCAGCCTTTATGCAGATTCGATAGTGTCTGAGCACCGCACCTCCCGAACGGTGCCGTACGAGCCTAGTGATATCTTGCGATCAGTGCCAGCACCTTAAGCTCTGAGCTATAGCTTCAGGCTGGCGCCTGTGCCGATTCTGCCTCTGACATCGTAGCAACCGGGCAGCTTCCATGCCGCGGCCTTCCAGAAAGATCTGCTTCGCATCTACGGATCGGAGGGGTAGCGGCTGGGCATGGCTGCCTTCAGGGAAAGCGGTGGCCGGGCTGCACGGGCTGCATTGGGCCTCTTGCACGTTGTCTTGAGACAACGAATGGCAAGAACGGACGAACCCTCAGGAGCGCACTCCGAAGATTTAGCGTGAATCGGGGAGCCTGCGTCCATGAAGAAAAGAACGAGAGGGAGCGAGGGAGAACAAAAGAATCAGAAAGTATGTGTGAAAACATGCCCTACTGACATGCATGAATATGTCACGATGCAAACATGATGACACCTGGGCTGCATGTGCGCTGTTTATGCGGTATAGCCGGGACAGGGAGGAGTGAGCAGACAAGATTGGAACAGGAAGGCAACAGCATGGGAAATGGAGGCAACACCCGAGCCACTTGCAGCCGTGCAGAGTTTCCCAAACAAACCTGGCTGTGTCTTCTTACGTCGATGCTTTCGGCCCGTCTTCCCAGCGCCCTGGCAAGAGACACCAACATCGACCAGAACATGGAAGTTCTACAAGCGCTCGAAAGACCTCGCCTGTGTCAAGAGCGTTAAACTGCCAATCTCGGCATCACCGACCTGACTGAAAAGCCAACCCAACTCGAGCATTGTCCGTAGTGCTTCAGCGCTTCGAAATGAGTCCAAGGCTTCCATTTCGAGTGCCGGAATCCCGGCACTTGTCGCCCTTGAGCCGACTGTGCAATCACAAGCTCAGTTTCAGTTTCTCACATGCTCCGAATACCCACCGGACGAAGATCTTGTGCTTGTGTATGCTGACTCGGAAGTACACCGCTCCTACCATCGCACGTTGCTGTCTCTCAGATCATACCAGAGAGAATTATCAAACAGACAAGCATAGCTTACATAGTCTTGACCAGCCACATCTCTCCGGTTTGCCATGTCTGACAGCAACAGTGTCAAGGGACAGATTGCTTAAAGTTGCCACGACAAGGTGCGGATTCAAACCTTGCAAAGGCCTAACATGACACCACGAATCATCTTTGCAGTCAGTGGTTAAGTTAAGCTCGCAAAGAACTCCCATGCTTCAGGACTGCAAAGCGACTTCTCAAGCAGGCATCTACGGAAAATGGCCCGCCATGCATCATGTTAAACTGCATGACATGAATTGCACGTGGGCTAAATAGCCAAAACCAATTGGGTGCAGAGTCAAGGGCGCAGGCGCTTGCCATCTTTCATTGCATGTACTGGCCACCCGACGCCTCTTGCTCGCATCCAATGACCACTTCGGGATGTGTACAAAGAGAGTGATAGCCCCTCCTGCTATGCCTTCTCACTTGGTTCCCATGTCGGATCTGTACAACAAGTGAAGAACCTCGAACAAGTTCATGCGGAAAAGCCTCTAGAAGCTGTAGGCCCTCAATAGCTCTGACCTGATGCTGCCAAGAAGCTGGCATGCGAAGTCCACCACGCCATACCACAAACGCTGACGCACAGCCAGCTTTGCATAAATGGGGCAATCCGTACGTGGCAGCAGATGATGCGCCACAAGGCCCAATTGAATGTAAAGAAACCTACATGGCTACCGGCTTGCTCTCCATCCAGAGCAGCCACCGTATATATCAACACTGACACACAAGGAGAACGAGAACAAGCTTGCAGAGCAGCACGCACATGTCTGCTACATGCCTGCGCAAAGCAGCTGTGCAGCTTCCCACACAAAGCGCTGCATGCAGCAGGCAGCTTGGCCCAAGCTCATGTCGGGCCAGATTACAGCAGTTGCAGCGCTTGGGCTGCCCCTTTCCCAAATCAAACAATCATCTCACAAGACTGCTGATGTCGCGGGACAGGACTTTGCGCCATCTGCATCAGCCTAAGCGGATGGGCCGCGTGCTTCACCCGAAGGTCGAAACTTGCTTCGAAGGCACCCGAACGAATCTTTCCACTGAGCCTTTGACCAACCACTCTGCAAGCATTTCTCTGCCTTGGCTCACCGAAGGGAGACACATCTCCTGGCTTCTCACAGGTTTGGGTCGCCATACTCTCACGGGAACCCGACACTTGGTCGAGAAAGAGGATCCACGCTCAGCATACTCAAGATTAGCTCCATTGCCTGCAGGATGGAAAATCACACCGGATGGGCTGGGTGAGTGCGCATTGCAGCCTCGCTATCGCAGAGTGGTTTTTGCCAGTGCCGCAACAAGTCCTGCGCGCTGCGAAGAACCGAATGCAAAACAGCATCCTCCACGCGTGGACCGCCCGGGCCCTTTGATGCTGCGCCTTCAATCCATTCTGTTGGTTCTTGTAGACGTATGCAAAGAACTCGTCGCTCAGCTGTGCGCTGACCCAAGGGCCATTGCCGTAGCCTACGGCAGTCTCTGAAAGTTTGCTTGAGATTCACTGCAGATCCTTCTGGCTGCATGCGCCGCGTCTTGGAGTCTAGAGCCCCGGGCTCATACAGAAGAGGCAAATGCCTGAAGGTCTTCGATAGATCGCAGACAACGCATTGCCGGGCATTGCCATATCCCTAGGGGCATTTGCTGTCCAGTAAGATCCGTGCCACAGGCAAACACGTCCGCCGGCTGAACGGCGTAGCCTGTTGGAGTGGGTCTCTGCGGATATTGTTGTTGGAGCGTCTACATTATGTGAAAAAGAGCTAGCTGTGTTGCAAATGGGCATCGTGGCAAGGACCTTTATGTATTATTTGACGGGTCTCTCTTTGTATAGTATTCAATCTAAATTCTTCAGCTATGGCTCAGGCTTGAGGTGTCGTAGCTGCAGGCTCCTCATCAGGTTTAG
>BGNK01006149.1:984-29432 GCA_003297005.1 Symbiodinium sp. clade A Y106
CGCTCGCCTCTCCTCAGGAGCCTCAGGCCGCTAATTTCGTTATTTTGGATTAACCTGACGTCGCTAATTTCACATTAATTTCCAAGTGACGTCGCTGACGTCGCTATAATTTGTACAGTGTAGAACCCTATAAGGTGATCCTCAAAAGGACCTACCATGGGGCCTATGGGTAAGCTTTAAACCGTTCCCACACCGCTGCATCCGAGACTTCCTGCCTGCATACTACGTAGAGGCAGGCAGCGCAAGTGAAGCGCTGATGAGTGCCCGCCTGCGATGAAGAAGTGAATGCAGTAGTTCAGGATTCTGACGGAGGATGCAGGAATTAATGACATTGGGGTTCGGAATTCTGGCGTGGAAGAGACAGAATATGTGAGTACGAATGCAAGTGATTCTGTCCGAAGCACCAACCTACTATTTGTGCTGAGAAAGACTGCAAAAACCGGACAGCAAAACATCGCAGCATGTGCCGCGATCTCAACTACAGCGTCCAGACAACTCTACAAGCAACCATTGAAAACCCTAAACCCTAAGCCCCTGTAACTGTGAAGAGGCTAGCATTAAGGAACGTGGAGGCTTCTGGAGCCAAGCGCAACAACCTGATGCTTGCACAACAACTTGCCATGTCCACTGATACGCACACGGTAGGAGCCTGAAGCCGCAAAAACAGCAAACTCTCTCCACGGCATGCTGTAAAATCTAACCTCCAAAACCCTACATAGCATCCACCCTAAACTTAAAGCCCGGGCACCAAAACATCTCTGAGATAGACACGTTGAAGTTCAGGGAGCACGCGAGGGTGTACATCCGACGCCCAGCTTCCTTCGGGCTTCTCGACTTGGTTTTTGCCTTCTTCGTGCCTAGGGTTCAGGGCATAGTACAGTAATTATGCTACAATACAGTACAACACAGTAGTATTAAGTGTAATATGGCAGAGTATACTATAGTAGCGAAGGCCGAACATTTCGTGCTTTTCGCTTGGAGCTTCGATTTGGTTTTGGAGGGTGGTCTTTCGACTAAGAGCATAGATGCGAAGGCTCTTGGCGGCTGTTAGTTCCTGCTCTGGACAAGGCTGTGGGCAAGTTATCTTCATATTCCAGGAAGTTGTTTCCCGTCTGTGCCCTGGCGCGGAGACTGTAAGACATCTCCGGAGGCAGAGAAGATGCTCGTGAATCAAGTTGGCGGCTCTCTCTCCTTTTCTCGGGAAGGGATTGAAACTATCGGGGCTTAACTTAATGCCTCACGCATCGGACCTGCCAACATGGAACCTTGAAGCCCTGAAGCCCTTAACCGCCCAAACCAAGCCTGACGACCTGAGCGTAGCCTCGATCCGAAGACACGAGTTCTGGCACCAGTCTCGGGGGAGCGACTCGCCCCCGTCCTAAATCTGAAGCCCTAAAAATTCTGAAACTATGGGTTTAGGGTTTATGGGATGCATGCCCTACATCCTGCAACCCGCTGCACGTCCGAGGCATATACCGCCACACAGAACCAGATGAGCAGTGTACATATTGGGCATATGTTTATATACATCTCTACGCATATAGTACGAATATACAAAATTCCAATACGTATATGTTTTCTTGCACTTGTGCATATGTACATGTATATGCATATGTACTACGTGTATATGTAGATGTAGAACTAACTATAAGTAAATATGTATATATGTATATATATATACAGGTACACGCATACAAGAGGCGAAGGGATCTAGACATGCACAGGTATACTGTATACATACGCACACCTAAGCCTGAACAATAACTGAGCCAATGCTCGAATCTCCCTGGTGCTTAGCAGGGACGAGGAGAATGGGTTATGGGGACTATTATTGGGGATTATAAAGGGATTACTGTAGGGATCCATTCTCCATTCCCATTCCCTGCTAAGCACCAGGGAGAGAGAAATCTCCACAGCCCGTTGGACCTTGGCACCTCTACGCTTTCAACATGCCCTTGCCTTCCAGAAGCTATACCTTGCGAGCCCTAGCCTTCAAGGGCATAAGGTTCACTTTATTCCCTAAACCCGAAACCCTAAACCTTAAACCCTTTACTCTAAGAAGTTTGGATCCCAATCCCGGGCTCAAGCCGTGAAGCCAAGAATGCCTGGATTGGCGCAGGAAGCTGCAGTCGATCTGCGATGTATCCCATCCTTCCGATGTGGAGAGCTGCGGCTTTAGCTGCTTCAGGTTTAGGGTTTAGGTGTTGTGTTTTAGATGGGTTTATGGGTGGCAGGAAAGTATGTGGTTGTTGGTCTTCTGCACGGGTTTCGGAACCCTAAGACTCCAACTCCAACTCTAGTCTAAGTATACACATTATACAACTTACACGCTGCGCTCCAGGGCCTATATATGAAGGGTCGTTTTCAAACATAGCCAGAGAGCTTACTGCTTGCGGCCTGAGAACGGGTGAGTGTGCTTTTCATTCAAAGGTATGCTTGCCCCTACACTCTAAAGCTGTCACATGTTGCTAGACGATCGCGGCTGTCAAGCCCCTGGGGGATTCCACGTAGGTCCTGGTAGACCTGATGTGCTGTAAGTTGATGCTTCGCGGTTTAGGGCCGACATCTAAGACAGCCCCTTCGCAGAGATGCATGCATGAGCCGGTTTGCTGTTCAAATCCTGTCGTGCTAACTGCTTTTTTCTTGTCATGGTTCCAGTGTCGCATTCCAGTCATGCTTACAACGTGCCCACATTAAACCCTAAATCCTGGGTAATGGCAGCCACGGTCTGTTCTTGACCCTTTCCACAATGCGCTTGCGGGACACGGCAGCCTGCAAAAACCAGCTTCTGGCTCTTGGCAGCAACAGTCTCAAAGACTTTGGACTGACTTTGCAGCTGCAAATCAGCCACGCAGACTGAGTGCTCCAGTAACTGTTTTCACAGTGCCCAGCAGGAGCGACAGATCAGTGGGCCACGGCGCCGGGCAGCAACTGGACTCTCCTTGTCGATCTGGAGATTGCAACGGCCACAAGTCCAGCTTGGAACCTGGGTTGGCTTCTCTTCTAGCTGAGAAACAAGCAGACCATCACCCACCACACGGAGTTCCTGAACTCGTTTGCGCCACATGCTATGCTTATTGCACTCTCTTTTAATTTTAGCTTCGAGATTTCAACTGGGGTTGCAGCAGCAACACTGTCTCCTGCAGCAACCTGGCAAGCCTCGAAAGCAGCTGCCTTTAATACGGGGGCCTTAATAATTAGAATAGGGTTTGGGGTCCCATTATACCAAAATTAGAATAAGGAACTCCCCAAAATAGTATTGGTAGTTAGGCCCCTATTCTACTTCGTGCAAGACAAAAGAACCTGCCAACATGTTTGTGAAAAACCACATGGCAACAGCACCATGACGGCCTCTGAGGACACAGAGCAAGCCAATCCCAAACAGCAGCAGAGGCTCACCTCTAAGGGCGAACGAAATGAGAGATGAAGACGAGGGAAGCAGAGAAGTGAAGCAGAGGCAAGCCTGGGTGCACCGTGAGCACTTGGCCGGGGAGCCAGAGCAGCAGCAGAACAGCAGCAGGACTAGACGACAACAGCAGGAGCAACGTTGTCCTGCAACAATTGTAAGTGGGGCTGATGACAGCTCTGGTACTATGCTCCTTGAACCCAACTTGCTTATGTATTGGTAAAGAACTCCGAAAAGGCTGAAGGGAAGCGCATTGGCATTCAACTTGCGTGCACCGGCACAGACCGAGACAGCGCAACCAAGTTCTAGAAACCCGAATCCAGGCATGAATAGAGCATGGGCTTAAAAACCGACACACAGTTCAACAGCTCTAAAATCTAAAATCCCACACTCCAACAACCTAAACCCGAAGTCCCTAAACTCTCTAAACTCTGACTCGGTCCTCGACAGGCCCTTGTTCAGCGCCACCTCCTGGTGCAGTTCTGGCTCCGTGGCTGCAGTTTGAAGCTCGAAGCTTCAAAGCCGCTTTTGGTCGAGCACTCTCTGTAGGCTTGAGGACTTTGGGCTTGTATAGTTTAGGGTTGGGGGATAGGGTTCAAAGAAGAGCTGTGACAGTAGAAAAAAACAACGAGCATGAGCAGAGCATCGCGCTTAGCTGCGAGGCGTTTTCAATTTTCCACTCTTACACCGAAAGCTCCAGCTATACCATCTTGCCGGAAATGGCCTGCAAAGGTGAGCTACCAGAAGAAGAAAAATCAGACCATGATACAAGTATGAGCTATGCCTAAGACCGTTTCTCCGAACCTCGAACCTACAGTTGCATTTGCCAGCTCTTGCTTCAACCTTACAACCGTAAAGGCACGTTTTCAAGCATGCAGCAACGCGGCAAGTGGGTTTGGGGTCAGGCTTTAGCAAAGCAGCAGCGCTTGGGTTTCAAGTTTCTTGCCGTGTGTAAGGGTGCACGGCTTCGGGCTTTCAGGGTTGAAGTGGGAGTTCAACAGGAGGTTCACATAAAGAGCTACAACTTGCACCATCAAAGCAGTTTGTCTCTCATGTAACAGCGGAGACATACATGCATATGCAAACATACCTCAATTCTAAAGTGCTGCCCATGTCTATCTGCTACCGCTGAGCAAAGGACCTTACAAATGCAGCCTATGTGTAACATCGCACGCAGCATGCCGAGGACCCTATGCCCTTTACCGTACTTCTTCAAACCCACGCTGCGTACGGTCGAATCCTACCAAGCTAATAACCCAATGCGGATTCCGAAGCCCTCACTACCGAAACACTATGGAGCTGCAGAATGCCTAAACCCTGCACCATCTCATCCTCCTCAAAGCCCTACATTCTAGAACGTCAAGACCTCGATCCAAAGCCCTGAAACCCAAAGCATGTGGCCCCAAATCCCAGATTAAATTTAAACCCTGAACCCTGACATCTCCTGACTGTTCGGCCCGCCGACGAAGCTGAGCCCGACGCTGAAACTCAGCCGTCCGAAGCAGTTGAAGACATAACATGGTTTGCTGCTACACATGCGGTTTAGGATTTAGGGTTGAGGGTCTAGGGTTTAGGCTGGCTTTGCGGTCTACATCTGTTTCTGCAGAGACACACACACTCACACACATTCATGTGTTGGCTTATTCACCGATCTATCCATCTATCTATTTGCATACACATGTGGAAGTTGCCGAAAATAGGGGACCCTAATATAGTACCCTAAATAGTCGGACCCTTGTCAAAAGGACCCCAAGAAAAGCTATCCCTAATTTTCGAAAACTCTAAACCCTTATAGAGCCCTTTAAAGGAACCCTTATAGTACCCTTACAGTAACCCTTTAAAGGAACCCTAAGGTCATAATTAGAATATGGTTTTGGGGTATATTATACCATAACTATAATAAGGAAAACGTCCCCTATACTAAGCCCCCATATTTCCCCGTTATAGTCATCCTTATAGACCCCTTTTAAGAGGAACCCTCAAGGATTCCTTTAAAGGCCCGTATATTATGGTTATACAGTCGAGAGCCCGGCTCGATCCGTCCGCCAACGGCACGCGCAGCCTCAGGGGCTTCCCGAAGAGGGTTCTTCCTGTAATATAAGGGTTCCTTTGAAGGGGTCTATAAAGGCTGCCATAGGGGCTATTATGAGGATTTAGTATGGGCTGCCCGAAGATTGTTCTTCATGTAATAAGGTTGAGGGTTAAGGATGGTTTAGGGTATACAATGGAGGGGAATTATACGACAAAATATTACAGACTATTTTGGGGGTATCCGTATTATAACTATATATAGTATAATGGGCCCCCAAACCCTATGTTAATTATTAAGACCCTACATTATAGAGGATTTCTAGACTGTAGAAGGGCTTTCTAGCGGCCCAAAAGAGCATATTAAAAGAAAATCAGGATAGGGACATCCCATATACAACCTCTTAAAATGAAGCCCAATACGGTAAGCCTGCAAAATGCTTATGCTGATGTCCTTTCAGGGTCCTTAAATTTCTGCTTTTAGTGTAGGCTTTGGTGCGCAAGGGGGCTAAGATTGGGCTGTGGGTTAAGGGCTCAGGGTTCAGAGTTGAGGGCTTTCTGAAAGCTTGAGGCTGGGCTTTACAAGAGATTCGGGATTTTATGAGGGTTTGGTGATGGTTTTAAGTTTCAGCAAGGGCTCATATTAGCTTTAAAGGAGATGTCAACGTTTTATGGCGCTTTTGGAATTTTTGAAGATGCATAAGGGTTTGTATAGGGCTTTCTAAGGAGTCTGCCATAGCTGAGGACTTCGGGATTTAGGCGCACTTTTGTTGAGGGCTGAAGGTGAGGGTTTGTGGCGCAGGGTCAAAAATTTTGAGGCTTAGGCATCAGGGTTTGAGGTTTAGGGCTCAGGGCTTTGGGTATATGTAGTGCTTCGTGCTTGGAGCTTAGGATGTACGGCTTCGTCCGGTATCCCATACTCGAAGCTTTCTCACAACACCTTAAGGAGGAGTTTTGCTTAGCTGTTGCATCTGGGCTGGGTTAATATACTGGCCTAAATACAAAAAACATTTTGGGGGTTCCTTATTATAAATATAGTAGAATGGGCCCCGAAACCCTATTCTAATTATTAAGGCTCCTATATTACGGTTAGAAAGTTGGGGTGCGGTTGGAAGTCGTTGGGGTGCAACGGCGGGCGCTGCTCCACTTGAAGGAGTCTAATATAGGGGCCTTAGTAACTAGAACAGGGTTCCCTTAAAGGGGTCTATACGGGCTGCGATAATGGGGTACTTCTAATTGGTTAGAGTGGGGCTTTGGGGCCATTATACTATAAGTATAGCAAGGAACCCCCCAAAAAAGTATTGGTAGTTATTTATAAGGCCCCTATAGTAGGACTCTGGGGTGCTGGGGCTACGGGTCGCAGGCCTGTCAGCTGATCTGCAAGCAAGAACCCTAAACCCTAAACCCTGCGTAGCTAACAAAGAGACCGATTCAAGTCTTTGGGTTTCAGACTGCACGCAGAGGACTAGGCCTTCAACACCTGTAGGCGCGGTTGTTCCGTTTGGGGCCCAACCTTATCAACTTCCACATCCGCCGCATCCCATTTCGCGGGCAGCGCATGCCACTCTGAATCCAAACCCTTAAAACCCCCCAAAATAAACAGTACCGACTGGGAGCTTGACCCCATTGGCGCCATGCACGAAAGAAGTTTCGGTGACCTGCAACCGATGTCTCTCGCCCCTCCGTGCAACTGTTTCCCTGGTGCTCACAATCTGAAACGCCAAACCCGCATACCTTCAGCCTACGCCCTCAGGGACACGTGCTTGGCAACTCTCAACCAAAGTGTCCACCTTGAAGTTTTGACATGCTGGTATCCCATACGTTTCAAAACCGACCAAAGCATCGCGTCGTAGATAGAACCAAAGCATCACGTCGTAGATAGAGGCATGATCTAGTACCACATCTGATGTTTAAAAGCAGAAAGCTGTGCTCTACCCAAGTTGCCCCTATTACACTGCTTTCGGCTAGGCACAATATGAAACCAGCAACAGAATAGATTGGGACCTTTCGGGAGCAATTACTGCCATCTACAAAAGATTCCTGGCGCGGCACTTTTAACTAAGATATCTAGCTGAAAGGTTTTGTCATACTCTCATATCATCAGAGAGCCTTAAAAGCTTGACTATGGGCTTATTATACTGTTATCATATCATCAGAGAGCCTTAAAAGCTTGACTATGGGCTTATTATACTGTTATCATATCATCAGAGAGCCTTAAAAGCTTGACTATGGGCTTACTATACTGTTATCATATCATCAGAGAGCCTTAAAAGCTTGACTATGGGCTTATTATACTATTATCATATCATCAGAGAGTCTTAACAAACTTGAGGTCTGCTATCCGAAGTCTGTCGTAATTCGATGCACGGGGCCAGCGGTGCATCAGACTGCTCAGTACTTGGCCATGGTCCGATCTTCCAGGACTTCGCCGCAGTTGCCGCAGACCTTGCTCTTACGCCAAACTTAGCATGATCGACTAGAGGTTCAGGTTGTCTCTTCAGATCTAGGGCCTAGGATGAGGGCATTCCCAGTGAGGACGCTGCTTGTAGAACTACAGTTAGAAGCTTCTTGAAACAGTCGATGCGGAGGCCTTTTATGAGCCGTGCCACACCCGAATATGTACAACAACGACTGCTCTGGAGTTCAGTTTGCACCCAATAACAAGAGGCACCTCCTGGATATTAGTTTACGGTTTGAAATTGAATAAAGAACCACGTACACGGAAGGGTCCACCCTGCTATTGAAACAACCCTGAAACCCTTAATGCATAGACCACAGAGCCCAAACCCCAAACACTCCCTGCCTCGAGATCTAGAAAGTACCTTGTCTCTGAGATTTCAATCGTACTGAAGCACCCTTGCAGGATTTCGAAAATCCGACACAACTCCAAGCACGAATGGCGCGCACTTGTAAAAAGGAATAGTCTAGCACAGTCGCACAAACCCAGAACTTACAAAGTTGCTACATACCGGCCCTGGAACTTCATTCATTCAACTCTGGGCCCCGAACTGTGTCACCACGTGCAATACTGTAGATGACATCCTGGCCACATTGCACTAAACCCTAAACCCTAAACCCTAAAGCCTAAACCCTAAACCCTAAACCCAAACCCTAAACCTTAAACCCTAAACCCTAAACCCAGTCTTTCTTGCTTTCGACTCCAAGGGCTAAGCCTGTATATGGGAGTTTCCGAAAATTGGGGAGTACCTTATTTTGGGGTCCTTATCATAAGGATCCTATAATTTAGGGTACTATATTGGGGACTACCTTATTTTGGGGTCCTTGTAATAAGGATCCTATAATTTAGGGTACTATATTAGTCCGCTATTTGCGGAAACTCCCATATGGCAGCACCTTAACAGAGGGTTCAGCAGGGGCTGTAAGGCTTGTTTCGATGCTGGCTGTGCTTCGAGATGTTCGGGCGAAGAACGAGGAGCTGCCTCCTAAAATTGTTCCAGCCGAGTGCTAGCCAGTTGAGTGTTTGGTGTACCTAGGCTCCCTAATGTAGTTCACTTTCTTCGGCTGCGTGGCTTCTCTATTATAGCCTAAACTCAAAAGCCTTAGCCCGAAGCACTTTCGGGTCTTAACAAGCATAACATTGGCGCCTTAATAATTAGAATAGGGTTTTGGGGCCCATTGCACTATAATTATGATAAGGAACCCCCCAACACAGTGTAGGTAATTTATAAGGTCCCTATATTAGAGCAGGAACTGCAGCGCAGCCTTTTGAAAATGGGGAAAAGGCAGAGTAGTGAGAATAAATAGGGTTTCATGAGGTCTAATATTTATAAGTTCGATTTAAGTATAGAGGGAGTAGAAAGTGATACTACTACGAGTTATCCCGATCCTTCTGTCGAGAGATTGCCGTGGATATGCCTGCCCGCCCACTTTGGAGACAAACAGAAAGGACCCCGGCTGCCCTCAAAGTGACATGTGTAGCTTGACCTCTCCCGACCCGCTCATGCACGAACAAAATACCGAAAAGAATCCACATTCTGGGTTTGAGCCCACATACCTATTCCTGTGACATTACCGACCCTCTACTCTAAACGCTTTACTGCAGATCCTCGGCGTTTCAACATGCAAGAGCATTCATTAAGCCCTAGTGCCCCAGCTAACGAAACAGGAGGTTAGTAACCATCTGTACATGGCAGTTTCCGAAAATAGGGGACCCTAACACAGTACCCTAAATAGTAGGATCCTCATTATAAGGACCCCAAAATACGGTCCCCCTTATTTTCGGAAACTTCCACATGGAAAAATGTCAGCCAGCAAACAAAATGGCGGCACCAAGATCCGAAGCTGTTGGTCCACGAAGCCTTCGCACCCTCGAAAGCACGGTTTAGGGCTTAGGGTTTAGTAAGCCCGGGGAGCCCCCACCACCAATCAAAACAACTTTGAAGCACTGACTTTTGAAGCCACTTTTTGCTCTGGTCTCGTGAGTCATGAACTATTCTTCCAGCCCTCAAGTGAAGCTCTTCAGCGCACCAAAAGCCCCGAACATGTAGAGTTTATGTAACCGTAAACCTCGCCTTCAACTTCCTAACCTGCCAGGGCCCCCACATAAGAGCCGCACTGTCGGCACTGCATGGCTGCGACTGCCAATCCCCGAGGATGATGTCCCCGGATCCTACTCTCGATGGGATACGTTTCAGGTTGTGGCTTTGGGCTTGGTTTCTTGGGCCTAGTTTTCGTGTTGATGGTTTGGGGTTTAAGGGTTAGATCGGCCCAGTGCGGGGGTGGGACTGGTAGGGCTCAGCGTTTCGTAATCGTCTTGCGTCGTGGGTTTCGACTTCGGGTTGCGTATCAGGCATCCTGGGGCAGGAAGCGAGTGATCGGGGTCCTCCCCTCATTTCCTTCGCTCATATCCATGAACGACCAGCTGAGCCATAGGCAAGACGGCCGTCTCCAATGGTGCAGTACAGGGCGTGCTACATGGAGTTTACAACGCAACAAAGGGCAAATCATCTTCTGCCACACCCGTCAGAAGACCCGGAACACGCACCAACAACATTCAGACAACTCCCACAAATTTGCATTAATTACAGATCATCCACATCCCATCCCTGCACCTTTAACACGACAAACCCACAAAACTTAACTATGAATGCCCCTCCCAAAAGTCCTTATACTGCTCCTCGGTGTTTGCTTGTCTTACTGACTAATACTATTACAAAGACCACTACTTGCTACTAATTTCGATGACATTCTCTTACTAGTACTATAACTAGTACGAATAATTACTACCAATCCAACCAATCCGGTCCGGCCCGACCCCCAAACAAAACATTTTTGAGCACCATTTTTTTTTTTTTTGGGGGGGGGGGGGGGGGGGGGCCCCAAAAAAGGGACCCCCCCTTTCTTTGGTGGGGGGTCAATTGGCAACACAAGGGGCGGCAGGTTTTCGCGTTGTGGGGNTACTATAACAAGAACCAAAAATTCCCCCCAACCCACCCAAACCGGCCCCGCCCCCCCCCCAAAAAAAACATTTTTGAGCCCCTTTTTTTTTTTTTTTGGGGGGGGGGGGGGCGGGGGTCACACTAATCAGGACCCCACATTACTTAGGCTGGGGTTACATGTCGAAAGCATCGGCTGCAGGATTTAGCGTTGTCAGGTTTGGGGAGTTGGGGCAGTTCGGCATGATGAGGAAGCCTTGGTTGAAGGGTTTACGGGTTTCTGACGAAAGGATGAATAAACTGAATTTCAGAAACGTAGTGCTGTTTTGCGTGAGAAAGGCTAAGAGATTGCGCTTACTGCAGGAACAAGGAATATACGTGCCTATGTGGGCAAAACGAAATGTCACGGCTTGCGCTGGTTTCATGTTGCAAGGCTTCCACCCTGTGGAATTTACGGCCGGCTTAGCACCACCATCACATGAGCATCAGCACGGCTCGGCCGGGAAAAAGAATGCTCTTTCAGGCCTTTAGCAACATTAGCTTGAAGGCTGTCGAAATTGCGAAACCTCTGCAAAAAGCGCCCATGATGATTCCATCTTACGTTTCTCGTCACATATCGACACCCTAGACTCTCAAACCCACTCCACAACGAGTCCCTATTCGAGGTTCCCGAACAGAAAGTCAAACACTCCACCAGCCCGCAAACCTTATGTTTGCTCTGCACCTCTTCTGCACAAAGAGATAGCTCGGTGTGAAAAATTCGCAAACTGCCATCGGGGTCCATCCGTCGACGAGGCTCGTAGTTACAATGGCTTAGAACCCGATCGCAAAATGTCATAAACTACATTCCCTGATCCGCCACCGGTTTATGGTCAATATTACGTTGGTGTCCCGTCAACAACCCTATTCAACCTGCAACCCTAAACCCCTCTGCTCGAAACTCGAAGGGAGGAGACAAAGTACTTGGGAGTCAGTCCAGCTATTCCATTGCCACCCCTGTGGAGCAGTGGTTTCACCTCCCAGCCTACCGTGGACGTTTGAACTGCCTCGGAAGAGGTGAAAACAAGATCTCCAGGACTGAACCAACAGACGCCTAACCAACGTGCTGAGTGTAGAGTTGAAGAGGTATAGTACAAGATTGGGTGTAGCGCCCTAAACTCTAAACCTCAGACTCTAAAGCCCAAACTAACCCTAAACCCTAAACTAACCCTAAACCCAAGATCAGCAAGGCGTTTGAGTTTTCGGGTCCCAATTTGCGGCTCTCGGGTTGCTGGTATTGCAGAACTTCTAGATGGTAGTTTCGGAAACTAAGGATCATGTTTGTCTATCTAACTATCCATCTAGGCATGTGTGTATATATGTATGAATGTATGTATGAATATTATACACAGGTTGAGCAGTCTATTCGGCTCTCTTTCCAATTGCCAAATCATGCCTTCACTTGTTAAAGGTTGCTTATATGTATACCTTCATGTGCATGTATATGTATGTGTGTATGTGTGTATGTATGTATATATATATATGAATGTATTTATAACCTATTAATTTATGTATTTTTATACGTATATACTTGTATGTATTTATGTATCTATATATTTATATATTTATATATTTATATATTTATGTATCTGTATATCTATATATCTATATATCTATATATCTATATATCTATATCTACCTATATATGGGAGTTTCCGAAAATAGGGGATCCTAATATGGTACCCTAAATAGCAGGATCCTTAATTAGAAGGAGCCCAAAATAAGGCACCCCTATTTTCGGAAACTCCCATATCTATACCTATACATGATTTTCGTGTTTATATTTACATATTTTTGTATCTATACATTTCATTTGTACATTTCTACATGTATATAAGTGGCACGTATTTTTATCTATATATATATATATTTGTATATTCATATATGTATAGATTTGTTGACACCCTAAAAAACGATCCCTACCTTTGACCGACAGGAGGCTTTCCCTCAGGCCGCCGCACGTGTGGGAACAGGAGAGAAGGGCAACTCTGGATGAAGCTTGCGGCGATTTGATGTGATTTGTGCACTTAACGGGGACATTTCAGGGTATATAGGGCTTAAGGCATTACAGTGTTTGGGGATTGCAAGGTTGTAGGATGTGGGGGGCTCTAATTTTGTGATTTGAGACGTTACAACCGACTGGGTAATAATCCGCACGCCGGTCTGCAGTTTGCTTTCGAAGGAGGCACGTGGCTACTTTTATTCACGATGTTGTTGCCATTATCCGCGTGCCGTCTTGGTGGTGGGTTCGGCTTCTATCGGCATATACACATCTTATGCTCCCTCTTTGACCCAAAAGACGACAATTTCTAGGACAAATACAGTCTGTGCACCAAGCACAAGATGGCCGTCTCCTGAAAAAACAGTTACATGAATCACAGCTACCGAAAGCAGTCGGCACTGTCGTCTTTTCAGTCGTGGCCATAGCCGTTGTTCAGGCAGCTGCAGCAATCGTTAGCTGACTCTGTCGCAGGCGCAGGAGTGATGACAGCACTAGCTGCAGTAACAGAGAAGAAGGACGAGAACAACTGCTAGTAGCAGCAGGAGTGTCAGTAGCGGTAGGAGTAGCAGCAGTAGTAGTAGTAGCAGCAGCAGCAGCAGTAGTAGTATTAGCAGCATCAGCAGCAGCAGCAGGAGCAGGGGAGCAGGAGCAGGAGGAGCAGGAGGAGCAGGAGGAGCAGGAGCAGGATCAGGAGCAGTAAGAGTAGGAGTAGAACTAGGACTGGAAGTAGGAGCAGGAGCGGGAGTTTTACATTGCATGTAAGTGGCACCCTTGTTTGGCCCGCAAACTCCTCCAACAACCATGGTTCTGCGGCCTCTCTCCGAACCAACAACAAATTTGTTAATGTTCACAACGAGGCATTTACTCTTGTGCTGGCCATGCCAATTATAAAATGATGTTCCCAGTCCTCCAGTAACAAAAGGCGTGTCAGCACGAACAAGTTTTCATGCAGCTGATGTAGGAGGAGAGTGGTGGCAGGAGGAGAAACAGCAGCGGGTGCAGCAGTGATAGCTGCTTTATGAGTCTAATTGTCAATCTGCCAGAAAAGAAAGAGTGCAGCAGGAGCCGTAGGTAACGAAGGACGCAAGACCAACATTAGCGTCGTTCTCAAAATGCTGGCAACATCTGCTCGGGACATTCCTGAAGAGATCGTCTGCAACCTCCGATTTGTGCCCTGTCTCGAGCTCGGACGAGTTACCAATGCCCCAATGCAAAAGCCTATGTTGGCTTCAAGTTTAGGGTTCTTGGGTTCAGGGTGTAAGGATTTCAAGTTCAGTCTCATCTCGGCTGAACGATACTCAAAAAGGTCCAATAGGGTTTTAACGGCAACACTATAGGGAATCATAGTTAAGGGTTTCACCGAAAGCTCAGACTGTTGAGCAGCCAATGCGTGTCTTCTGGAATGTTAGTTGGCCTAGGTATGATGCAAGAAGTTCTAGCTGTTAAGGTTCCTTGCAGGGCAGGCACCTCGAACTAGACCGAAAAGGTCAATTCCCGTCTGATGACATTCTTTCACTTAGGCCGGCTGTCCAAGCCTCGTGCTTGGATGGGATTGGCGACTTGTGGCCATAGGGCTTCTCGCAAGGGTTTGTTTAGCCCCTTCAAAAGCTTCGCAGGATAGTTAGCGGCTGCGATATGCGGGAGCAGCATAACCATATCCTCCTCAGGGTTTGGGTTGCAAAGCCTCGATTCTTTTAGGTTTCTGGGGTTTTAGAATTGAATTTAAGGCCAGGGGTTTGAGCGGTTTAGATTGTCAAATGTCGCTCAAGGAACAACAACCGTAAACCCTGCAAGCCCCCATCTCTCAACCTTAACCCCTAAACCCTACCCTCGTAAACTTCTGGGCCCTAACCCCAACACCCAAGACTGAAGCGCGAACACCTCAAGTTCTCGGCGTCAAGTCCCACAAGTTTAGGACAATTATGAGGCTTTCGGGGCTTATAGGAGGGTAGGATGTAGAGTCGGGGTCTCTGCACATTCTTACTGCAGGAGCCTCGGCTAGGAAACTCTGCGCACCCATACGCGCCACGGCACCAATCCGGGTGAGATGTTGGTTGCCGGACTTTGCCGGAGGCTTCTTGTGGGAGTCTCGACAGAAATAGGGGTCCCTTCCTCGAGGATCTTTGCATTAAGCATAACTACTAATCCCGGATCTACACTGTGGGTCCCTTAATTTCCGCAACTCCCCAAGAGGAGGCTCTGTCAAATAAGGGACCCTCAATATGTGAAAACGAGTAAGAGTAAACTCGTAGACACAGGATGCATAGTTTAGGGACCCCGAAATCCCTAAACCCCTCGGGGATCTCGAGTTTCCAGAAACTCCCACACTCCAATTTGGCCGTCTGCAGTCTCATGTCAATACATAGCTTTGGCGATCCAAAAGCACTTTCAATACAGCTCAGGATTTAGGGATCAAGGTTTAGGGGGGTTTATTGGGTTTAGGGTCTAGGGTTTAAAGTTTAAAGGCTTGGAGAGGAAGTTCTGTGCAGACTCTTGGGGTCTAAGGATTTTGCGCGCCAAGGCGGGAATCACTTATGGGCTGCTTTTGGGAGAAACAATAAAGGGCTGAGCCCCGTCAATTGCTGTTGAACCCGGCGCTAGCTACAAGCGCGAAGAAATATTAGCCCACCCGCCCCCCCCACACACACACTTTATACTTCAGAAAAGTTATGTTCCCCTCACGACACCGACTTCAAGAGGAATCTGTCGAAGTTGAGAGCAATAACCCCGGCGATGGAAGCAACTGGTCTATTTTACACTACAGTTATAGAGGGACTAGTGGGAATATCATTACCAGTTTTGCAGGATTCCATATAAGACAGCTGGACCCGAACTTGAGACCAGCAGACTGCCAGTTGCACAATTCGACGATGACCTGGTGCTCACATGCCAAACGAGATGAATGCGTACCTGGAGTAGGGATTTTCCACAGTAAGCTCTGGTTTAGGGTTTAGGGTCTAGGGATGTTTGGTTCAGGAATGTTAGGGATTCATTCGGGTTAGGTAAGGGTTTGCGGATTGTTCAGAGAGCATATACAACATCAGGTTCGAGGTTGGGTGGAGGGGACATCGCATTGGAAAGACTCAGAATGCGAGCATGCTCGGACAGGTTATGCAGCAGATCGTGGAGCATCCAAAACTTTCATCATTCAAACATCTTGCTCGAGACCGAAGTCTAAGTCTATTTCAAACCTGGCATCCAGACAACGCAACGATGGCTCTACGACTCTACGTGAATGCACATTGCATGGGCAGAAGGACATTGTCCAAACCTCTGAGACTCCCGAAATCCCAAGGGTGTGAGCCTGCAATCGGACCCTCGTGATATGCTTTTATCAGATAGGGTTTAGGGTTTAGGGTTTAGGGCTGAAGCCTCAAGCATAGGCGCAAGCAAAGGACATCGAATGGAAAGTCCAACTCATGAAGGATTGCATTTTTTGTTGTGTCGGGCGTTGCTTACTCTTGACATAGCCTCCGCCCGAAGTATTGAGAGAGAGGACTTAAAAGGGCCTTTTTTGCTCGAGATTCGGGGCAGCGTATGTGCCTACCGAGTCTCTACAATACTTTCCCCGTTTACCTTCGTGTCTTATTGTAGGATCCTAGCCATAAGATGGGACATAGGTTGCCAAAGAAAGATACTCCATTCTAGGGTCTAGGGTCTGTGTATCGGTATAACTGCAAGACCACTCCTTTTCCCCCGGCTTGGCTCTGTCGGTCTCGGGTGAAACGGTCTGAGGCTTTGCACTTGGTGGCTGCGCCGCAATGTCGCTATCTGGGGATGTGTCCGGTCATCAGAAACCTAGGTGGGGCTTTTAAAGCTTTTGAAAAAATATTAGTAAATAAGATCCTCTTAAGCCCAATAAGGGAAAACATAAAATGTCCCAAAGCCCTACCTAGAAACCCTGTCTGGTTAAACACAGCAACTCAAATGTGTGAGCCAGGGTCAGTAATCAGGATTTCTGAATCCTATGAGCCCTAATATCTTCCCCCTAGACCTGATAAGGGGCTCATAATAAGTATTTATACCTGGTCGAAGTCTGTGGCAAGTTGAGGCTTCATTAAACCCCTATGCCCAGGTCGGTGAAGCTTCTGTTCCACTTCAAGTTTCCAAGCCCTGCAGATGTCTCTCCTCTGTGGTTCCTATTTTGCGGTAGCTTGTAATGGTGAGCCCGCAAACAAAACTACAAGGGAGAATACTTCCTTCTTGACCAGCACCGCCAGATTCGGATCTATGTACAGGGATCAGCCACCAGCGAGCGAGGCTGTCGCCAGGAGTGGGGAACAAAAGGGTTGCATGGGGTCTTACTTTTGGAGGGCTTCGTGCATGGGGCCTCATAACTAGAACAAGCTTTGAGGCACATCATGCCGCAAACCATCTTTCCACCATGCAATCGTTGACTCCAGAATACAAGCTGCTATGCCCCCCCTACTCCTGCCGCAACTCCTACTTCCCTTAAATCCTAAATCCGTAGGCTCTCAAACCCCTACCACCCAGAAACCCAACAGACTGCTAGCGCTGAAATGTCGCCGGGTCATAATCTGGCATGGAGCTCCTCGGACAAACTGATTCAGGCCGGGGTTCGGGGCGAAATGCAGCATGGGGCCGCAGCAGTCAGGGCTCTGCGAAGGCTTCCGACAATAGAAGTCACCTGCACCTGTACCCTGGACCCCCCCCCCCCCCNCCCCCCAAACTTAGACCCCCATAGGCCGCTAGGCCTGCATGGTAAACCTGTCCTGTCGGTGCCGACGCGCGCCGTCAACACCTCGACACCATCCTGCAGATCACATGGGCATCGTGCGAAGTAGCGATTACGTACACTGCCATCCATCGTGTTATTGTTGCTGTTGGTGCTGTTGCTGTTGTTGGTGCAGTTGGTGTTGTTGCTGTAGCTGCGATGATGCTACGCTTGTTTAGTATGTAATGTCATTATAACTACCTGCAACTACATCTGATGACAGTTGATGTTGGGCGCTGCTGCTGATTTACCAGAGATGGATTTGGCCCAAATTTGGCTTTTCACCGTCCACGTTGCTGACGTTTTGGTTGGCACAACCTGCGAAAACCATGTGACTTTGGACGTCAAAGTAGGTAGTAGTTCGGAGTTTATGGACATGAATGGTGCGGAGACACGAATCTGCTCGGGAATGCCCGAAGCTAAGTTGGGAAGGCCATCTATGCACACGGAACTCTATACTAGACAGAGCCAGCGAAGAACACAGAAAGCCGTGATATGCTAGAGACGTCGGCAAGCACATATCTGAATCAGCCTGAACTCTGGCCATGTATTTGTGGATTTGGGGCTTTGGGTTTAGGGGCATGCTGCTTGTACTCTACAGCCCTCACACCCGCACTGAAAAACTCTCAACTTGTGCACCCTAATCCGCCTTCGTCACCCCGAGACCCTTAGACCCTAAAACCCTAAACCCACACCCCGAAACCCCTAAGACCCTAAAGCCCCTCTACCCTAAACCCCAAGCCCTAAACCCTGAAGATCCCTAAACCCCAAGTCGTAGCTTCAAAAAGCAATTCTATGCCCTCGGGTGCCCCTAGCCCCCTAAACCTGAACCCCTAAACCCCTAAACCCCCTAAACCCCTAAACCCTCAACCCCCAACCCCCCTAAACCCTAAACCCATACAACCCTAAGGCCCCCCTTTCTATCCCCCTTTGGGGAGCCTCCGTCACGAGGAAGGTGTGCTCAAACTGGGCGGAGCGGCGGCCGTCGCGGGTGGCCGCGGTCCATCCGTCGGGCCAGAGCCTGCTCTTGGGGGTCTTGATTAAAGGGCTCAGGGTTGAGGGGTCTTCTTTAAAGGGCTTAGGGTTGAGGGGTCTTCTTTAAAGGGCTTGGGGTTGAGGGGTCTTCTTTTCTCGGGCTTAGGGTTGAGGGGTCTTCTTTAAAGGGCTTAGGGTTGAGGGGTCTTCTAATTTCCCGAATCCCAACTCCCCAGAAGAAATTTCCCGAATCCGTTGAGGGGTCTTCTTTAAAGGGCTTAGGGTTGAGGGGTCTTCTTTTCTCGGGCTTAGGGTTGAGGGGTCTTCTTTTCTCGGGCTTAGGGTTGAGGGGTCTTCTTTTCTCGGGCTATCCCAACTCCCCAGAAGAAATTTCCCGAATCCCAACTCCCCAGAAGAAAAAAGGGCTTAGGGTTGAGGGGTCTTCTTTAAAGGGCTTAGGGTTGAGGGGTCTTCTTTAAAGGGCTTAGAGCTTAGGGTTTATGGAGTTTAGGGGGTTTCTTTAAATGGCTTAGGGGTCTTCTAAAGGGCTGAGGGCTGATAAGGCTTATAGGTTTTATGGGGTCTTCTTTAAAGGGCTCAGAATTCTTCTTTAAAGGGCTGGGGGCTTAAGGCTTATAGGGTTTAGGGGTTTTTCTTAAAAGGCTAAGGGTTTAGGGCTCTTCTTTCATGGGACTCACGGCCTTTTGGGTCTAGGGCTTCTTTAAAGGGCTACGGGCTTAGGGTTTATAGGGCTTCTTTACAGGTTTAGGGCGTCTTCTTTCAACGGTCCCTGAAAGGTTCTACGTTTCAGAGTTCCTTTCAGTGTTTCTTCAAGGGCTCTACATGAATCAAGCTCGTTGTGAATTTCTTAGAGTACAGGGCCTGGGGTGTCGGGCTTGAGGCTTGGTCTGTTGGTGTTTCTTCAGGATGCTACTTGGCGCTTTGGGGGCTTTCTGCCTTTGTTGGCTTCATTCTCGCCTCTCACGGCTCTTGCCCAAGTTCAGCATCGGCTCAACGGTGAAGATCTGAGCGCAGGGACGAAATATGTATTGACGTCTTGGCTGAGCGATATACAGGAGCTTGCATATTCAAACTGAGATTTTGGCCGCTAGTAACGGCTAACAATGCCAAATTCATCAGGGAGCCCTGCGGAAAAACATCCTTAAACGTCAAAACCGAAAGGCCTCTGCTTGGTGCCATGCTTTGCTGATCGAAGCGGGGAAGTCAGATCGTGTTGGGGACGGGGGGGCGGAGGCGAGAGCTTCGAACCTGGAGGCATCAAGCTCTGAACCGTGCTTGGCGTGGTCATGAACCCCATACCCCAACCCCCTAAACCCCCTGACATAAAACCCTGAACCCTCAGCCAAACCGTCTTTCACAAATCATCCGGGCTCTTGGTCCCTATTCTGGAAGTGAACATCTTCATGTGAGCGCGTAATGGGGGTACACTGGCACACTGTTAAAACCCTGGCGATAAAAGCACAGCTCAAACCCAACATGCCTAGGGCTGCTATCGCGCATGCCCTTGCTGAGGTTGCGGCATGCCCGGGCTTCATCACTCCGACCGTCTTGTTCTTCTTGAAGTGAGGTATCTGGGGGGAGGGTTCAGGAAGCTATGAGTGCATGGGTACTGGCCCTTATCTGAGCATCATCCTCCTAACCCCCCCTAACCCCCCCTAACCCCCCCCCCCCCCCCCTTTTGGGTCCCCCCCCTCCACCGCTTTCATTTGGGCTCCTTTTTTTTCTATGAGTGCGTGGGTTCACAACTTCACGTGTGGGGGTGAAGATCTCCTGCCNGGCTTTATGGAACTTTTAGGCGCGTGGGTCCCGCCCCTTTCTGAGCAACCCCCTCCCAACCCCCCCCTACCCCCCCCCTCCCCCCCCCCCCCCTACTATTTGGGTCCTCCATCTCCACGGCTTCAATTGGGGCTTCGTTTGTTTCAATGAGGGAGGGTTCTGAAAACGTTCTGTAGGGGTGACAAGCTCTCCTGCCGAGAACCGCAGAGATCTCTAAGGGTAACGTCCAAAGGAAAAGGAAAAACACAAGGTTGCTGAATGGAAACTGATATGATCTTGGGGGGGGGGAGTTGCAAGCCCGAGTCATGCAGTGCCGTTGATACCTCAAGAAGGTGCTATCCTAGGCCCTGAATGCCTTGGACAGCCTCGGAGACCTGGAAGCAGGCCCCTTAACTAAAGATGTCCTAGAGTCGTAGATCCTGAATCAAGTTTGGGCTTAGGGTTTAGGGTTAGCCTTGTCAACAAACCCCGCACCCTTCTCAAGCCTCAGTTGGCCAACTGCGTCACTGGGCTTCCAAGCATCTGGAGGCCCATGGAACAGACGGCCGACTCCGTGTCCACAGAAGGCGGTCCTTGCGTGAAGGCGTGCAGGCTTTATGGGTCCTGCTTGGGGTAGGATGCCATTTCATGATGCCAACTGGGAGCACGCGAGGGGTCAGGATGAAGGACGTATGCCTGAGTTGTTTTGTAGGCCTGAACGAGGAATTTAAAAGTGGGTTGAGTCCGCCTTGTGCCTTCCTCGGCCTTACTCGATTGTCTTTTGTAGTTTTTTAGATGAGGGAAACACATTACCTGTCCACTGCTTAACTTCGAACGAGGACAGCTGATTTGCATAAGATATCGGCAGCATGGCTTTGCGGAATCTGCGCTAGACTCTAGACTGTAGCTGTAAAGCAACAGTGCATTAGGCATTCGTCGCTCTGCTTTTGCGCGGGAAATGATTCGGCCAATCCTCAACCACCACGGAGATGACACCGAAAGGGCTGCGTCCAGGCGCACTCATGTCCGAGAGTATACTCCAAAGCCTTGAGCTCGAAATCCGAAACGCCCATAGCACCTTACAGTCCCAACCCCGGAACCCGCAACCGCTGAGACACCTCCCCTTCTAAACATTCTCAACAAAACATTTCGATCCGAAACACCCTCCAAACCTCGCCATCCTAGCCCCTAGTACTCCTCAGCTCCCGGATATAGCAATCTGTCCCAAAGCCCAACCCTAGCCCTACTATAATCTACTAAGGCTACAGTTGGGTTTTGGCACAGATTGTACTTTAGTCAACTATATGCAAGCTTGGGCCCTATATGGCTTCAGGCTCCTGCTTCGAGGTTGCGGAGGTTCAGGGTTCCTATTTTAGCACTCAGGGTTTCGGCTTTACAGTGCAAGGACCAAAAGACACATAAGAGCAGCCCTGCAAAAAGAAAGGCAAACCGCGCAGCTGAGAGCAGCACACGACAGAACAGCCTCTCTTCACAGCCTCTTTTGAGAGAGTATAGGGTTCGGGATTTATGGTTCCAGTCTACCGTTTGTCTAGAGTTTCGCCTGACCTTCTGTGCTTCAGGCTTTATGGGGTTTAGGGTTTAGTGCTTCGCGCTTACGGGGTCAGAAGGATGCCAGGGCTTCCTTCAGGGTCTCTTTTGATGGTTAGGTAAGGTCTTTGTGGTACTTGTGGCCCGTCACTGAAATCTAAGTCCTACCCTAAGGGCCAAAAGCCCACCCTTGTAAGGACATATATCAGGAATTCATAAGAACCCTACAGCATGTAGTTTTTTCAGGCTTCAAACACACCTTAACAGGTGTTGCAGGGAGCAGATTCTTGGCCCGTGCTTCGTGATTTGGGCGTGCAGGTCCAAGGCTAGTACTTCGGCATGAACGACTGTGAGCTCCTTCATCTGAGCGTGTTCAGTGATGATGACGATTCTGATGATGATGATGTTGTTGATGATGATGACGATGACCACGATCCTAAACTATCGCCATCGCGACCAACAGGGTGATGACGGTGGATCATCATCATGTTCAGTATACACGTGATGCTGGCCATGCATATAGTGTGTTGGTGGCATGTCCCGTGCCACTCGATTGTCGGCGTTGGCCGCAAAAACTCTTGAACTCTCACCCAAAATACAAATGAACACAACAAACATCCTTGAACCTACAGAAACTGAAGCAAATAGGGACTGAGACCGTAGTTTCCGTAGATCGCACAAAGACCTCCAAGTCGAGCCCAAACTCAACGTGGACGGCATCTGACACTGATAGTTGGTGAGCTTGTATTGAGGTCGCTGATCTTCCGGCACTTCTGCGCCCCGAAACCCGGACAGCCTCGGCTTCTATGACGCCACCCAGCTGTCGATACAACGTGCCTTAAGCAGTCGCGGCATTCCGGGCGGAGTGTTGAGACAGCTGGCCTAGTGATTCTAATGACTCACCTCAAGACTCTAAACCCGGACCCTAAACCTAAGTAAACTCTAACCTCGCAGCATGGATGTAGAGATGCGGACTGAAGGGATTCGGCTTGAGAACTTGTGCATGGGGCTTCGAGTGCAGGCAAAGGCGCAAGGGTTAGACCTTGGGCTTCTGTACTAATCCCTGAACCCTAGATAAACACTAAGTCACGAACCTAAACCGTAGACCCTAAACCCTTAACCCTACCCAAATCACAAGCATAACGACAGAGGCACTGAGTTCTACGGGCTTTCATTGTTCATGAGGGGTGTGGTGAAGAGCCCCACGCTTCGGGTATAAGGGCGGCGGGTGCCATAGGGTCCACACAAAAGATGTTCAATCTTCAGGGCCTTTTAAAAGCAGTCCTAAAGCGGTGGGCTCAGGGTTTCAGAGATCTCGATGGAGCGCTACACCCTAATCTCGAAAACTCCTCTCTCATGGCATGGCATAGGGATCACTGGGCTCCTCAGTATCATACAAGCATACTACATCGATGTATGATGGCATATGTTTACATGTATATGTACGCACATAGGACTCTTTATCTCTCTGTATGTAAGTAAATGTGTGTACACATGTATATATATATATATATATGCTAGATACATTACATCAAACTAGATTAGATTACATTACATTCCACTGCAATGCAATACATCGCACTGCATCGCGTTACACAGCATTCCATTGCATTGCAATACATTGCTTTCCATTGCATTGCAATACTTACAGTAGTACAGTAGTTACATACAGAAAAATGTGAGCATGCCCATACTGCATCTGCCCATCTACACCTAAATGGGAGTTTCCGAAAATTGGGGACCCTAATATAGTACCCTAAACAGTAGGATCCTTATTATAAGGACCCCCAAAATAAGGTACCCCTGATTCTCGGAAGCTCCCGACTTGCACCTACCCGGAGCCCCGAATCGGACAAGTTTGGTCAGGCCAAGCTCCTTTTCCTGCACAAAATCCGCACCTCCCGGCGAAGGCTTGCACCCTAAATCTGGTGCCTAGTCTCAAAAGACATAGCCTGCAGGTTCAAATTGGGGGTTCGGGTATGGCTTCGGATCTATATAGGTTTACGCCGCTCTGCACAGGCTTTACATCAGAATATTCTATAGGCCACTCTCCCTGCGCTCAGCTGAGCTCAGGAATCTTCCACAGGCCGTCGTCCAGGTAGTGGATTTTGTCAATGCAGATGCCTCACCGGGTTGAGGACGTCTCGGTTCCTTACTGCTTTGCTACGACAAAAGATTGTAAACTTGGGGCATTCAAGATCAGTTCACAAGGTCTAGAGTCTCTTAATTTTTAGGGCTGAAGTATCACAAGCTACTGTTCCAGTTAGATACGTGGGAAAGAAAACAGGCCTGATTACGGGCCAGGATGTAAAGCTTACGGCTTCAAATCTCCGTGTCTGGAGCTCTTAACTCAAGCATTTCAGGATTCCATGCGTGAGATTGAGGAAGAAACTTGCCGCGATGGGGGTCTAGAGGCTACTAGGGTATTTTGGGGCTACACTTTCGAACCCCGAGGCAGGAATCAAGGCCTCTACGCTCGATGTCGTTGAGCACGAGAACCCATCGAGATGAATACAAAAACAGTGTGATGTCGAATACCATGCAAACCAGAACCATATATTGCAACTAAATACTCTGGCTTCCCTGTGCAGACCGCTGAGCCTGCGGGACGGAAACACCAACTCGGAAAGAAGTTGGGGTTTGCTTGAGTTCACGGACTGTTTGTACAAATCTCCTTAGACTAAGCATTGAGGCTGCAGAAAAACATCTTGTTGCCGGGGGTCGCCCTTCAAAGCTCGCCTGGCCAAGCTGACAGCAAGAGAAACTAAGCCAAGTTAAAGACACCTTGNCCCCCCCCCCCCCCGGATGCCACCAAAACAGATCATACCCTCAGGGTCCAAGTACCCAATTATCATATGAATAGTATCCTGCATAACTACTATCCCAAGGCCGAGTACTTAATTATCGGGTCCTTTGGACCCTTAGGGATAAAGCCTGAACAGTAGACCGAAAACTACGCCGGTGCCTTTGTTGAGCTTGCGGATGCTTTCTGTGGACATGGTGGTGATGCCGACGGCACAGGCATGCCTTGGATGCGCGACTCTTCTGCGTGGTCTTGAGGATCTCTGGTCAGTCATGTGGTTCGGTGTTGGTGGCTTCGGGTTTGGGAATCTTTTTTTCATAGGTTTTGTTGTTTAAGGGCCTCTTTTCCATCTTTGGGGTTTCAGCATCTGGGTTTTGTCGTTTAGTACCATCAACATCAGCTGGCCAGCTTCGCTATGCAAACTAATCACGAGGCTGACTCATCAGCTCGAACAGATTCCGACAGCTGCCCGACCATTGATTGGCATCACTTTCACCGAATGCAATCCAGGACTGCAAGCATCATGCTGCGAAGCTTCAGATGACATGGCGCCGTACATGATTGCATCAACTCGGCCGTGCCCATGAGCGTCCGCTCTGAAAGGTAGCGATGCAACGGATCATCATACATGTTACCATCATGACCGTGAGCATTGTTAAGCTCATATGGTCACCTGCCTCGTCATCATCCTGACCACTACTGGCATTGCCCTTGCAAATACAAATATCATGACCTTCTTTGCTTAGATTTGTCAGCATCAGCATTGGCATTTGCCGGTGCCATATATATATATATATACATATATATACATATATATATATATACATATATATATACATACATACATACATACATAAGCGCCAGGTAGCCAAAGTTGCCCCGGAAACACGTCACTCGGAACATCCCCGGAAGCCCAAACTTCCTCGAAGCACGTTTGGATGATTCTCTCAGGGTCGTCCTCAGCTTATGTCCTCATCTCCGACATACCCCCCAGGCTCTCCCAGCATGACACGCACAAGATTCGGCCCAACACCTTTCTACGCGCATAAGTTCCGTGGTTCAGGGTCCCATGAGGAGTTCGGGCATTCATGGCTAAGGGTTCCTGCAGGCAATAAGCCCTAAATCCTGCCTTCGGGTTTTCGGGATTTCGGGCACCAGGGCACTGACATATCCGGAAACTGAAAGAGATGCCGAGTGGCACGGTGCCCTCTGCAGTGATCTGGGCACAACCCGAGTCATTGGTGCACGAAAACTTGCCACGTGAGCTTGTTCTGAGTTCGGTTTTGCTTCTAGTTACACCAACAGTCGCTCTTAGAAGCCCTAAACCCTATACCCCGTAAGCCCTGAACAAAAGGTGATGAGCACGTTTTTTGTCAGGGTATTTCAGGACTCTGCGCACCAGCCGTATCTCCGAAAGACCTAAACACGTAGGCCCGAAGCCCTTCAGCGACTGCCAGAAAGTTAGGGTTCGTTGATTTAGCGGTTAGGGTTCTTGATGCTCATGCTGTGGAGATAACTGAGTTATTAACGGTGGAGCCTGAAAACTCCAAACTCTAAACCCCTAAACCCTACTCAAACCCTAAATGCGCGACACTGAAAGCACTGGCATCTTCAGCTGGAAAAGACACACAACATCCATCACAAGCTCTCAGGCAAGAGCTATGCCAACAAAAACAGCCCAAGAAACCGAATCAATGGCAAACAACAAGCCAAACCCAAAGTCGCACCCGGCCTGTACGCAGGCCCCTTCTTCCACGTCCTGCAAAGCATCCGCAGCTCTCATCGATTTCCCCAATGCGTCACACAGGGTCTTAAGGAGTTTAAGGTTTAGAGAGTTTAGGGTTATTACCATGCTGTTATCGTACAATGTATAGTCATATGGGTGCAATATATAGGTTTTTTGTGATACCTCCATCCTGTGCTAGCAGGTCTTGCCGTGCTGCCAAAAAGACATCGAATGTACAAAGCTGCCTGTTGTCCTACGATCTTGTTGTGGATGCTCCTCCAGGCAAGCTAGGCGTTCGTGCTTTTAACCTATCTGAGCAAACGAACCCTGCCCTAAGGGTCCATGTTTGGCCTTGAAGGGGTTGCTATATCAGCATCAAAGATCGATACCGTTTATGCACATGAGCCCCTAGGGGAACAATGGCGATCTTCTCGTTGCAGGATCTGCGGGGAAAGCTGACTTTAAAACATCTCCCTGTCTAACATGCAATGGCCCTGGCCAATCATGAATTCGAGCGTGAGTGGTGGTATGCAGCGTCTCAGGTTCCGGACCTCATATTTGAGTTTTGGGAACCCTAAACTCCATAGCCGTGAGCATGGCCTTGACATCGACATAAACTCTGGTTTTAGCAAGCAAGCTCCTTTGCTGAAGCCTCAGCGAAAGACCACCGAAACCCCATGTTTAGGCCCACGCACAGAAATCCTAAACCCTAAACCCTAAACCGCAATCCCTGTGTTCAAGACGTCACTTTCGGCCCACGGAACCACAGATCTTGAAGAGCTAACCAAAAAGGAACAAAACACGCGGCCAGCAAACCCTAAAGACCCAGACCCGCGGACCCCGAACAGCATCCTGTGAACCCTGAGCCCTTCACCGAAATCCTGGCAGTATCCATGCCTGAACAGTTAATAAAAGCCATACGTCCTTAAGCCATCTTTTACGTATACACAGCACCTCAACACCCATTCTAACTATCAAGAACACTCTGCTAGACACTACATAAAACACAGCCCTATGAAACCTTACAAACTCCCGAAACCCTGGCACCTCCATCTCACCACCCGGGCTGGTGAGCCCTGGGCACATGATCGAGGCGCCACGGAGGACGAATTTGATGGCCTGAGCAGGAGGGCAGGGTTTTTGAGTTATGAGGCTTGGGATGTCAGCGTTTAGAGGCGTTGAGTTGCAGAGTTCGGCATGTGGGATCATTACCGTAAAGCGTGAACAAAACGGGCTTGAGCCGCAAGGAGACAGGGTATGCATAGTCTAGCGACAGGGGATTGGCTTTACTACGATGCTCGGTGGACGATGCATGAGCCGATGCCGATCGGAATTATGCTTGGGCTGACTCTCGATAGTGTTCCATTCCTTGCTTATTGCCATCGTACCTAGCTGGGGAGTCCGTCGTGATTGTCGGGAGTTTCAGAGAGGATGGGACCTGAAACTTCGATTTAAGGACCCTTACACAAGTTGTAAACTAAAACTGAGCCCACGCGTGCAAAATGCCACAGGCTCCAGTTAGTTGACACATTCGCTGCCACTCGGGGACTGCCCTAAACAATAGCGGTGAATTGGTCTTGATCGGTTTGATCTCGAACCGTTTACAAGAGTGGGAAGTTCATGGAAGAGGGCTTCATATTCTACCGGATGGTTCTACTTGGGAAGAAGCTTCAGAACGCCTCAGGCATGCATCCTGAACCCTCGTCTAACTGTCGAGGTATATTTGGTATTACCAACAGCAGACGACAAACAGCCCACCAAAGCCCCAAGCATGAAATACTGCCAGGTGACGCCCTTGTCCACCTGCATTTTGGGCATCATCGACCTCGGCCAGAACAAAACAGCCCGACAGACAGAAAGGGGTCTAGGTTTTTTGTGGGTATTTTTTATGGTTCTTTTTGGGTATTTTTTATGGTTTTCTGGCCTTCGATTGCAAAAAACCTGTAAGAATCACAAGGATAGGCCAAACTTAGGGATTTTTTTGGGTATTTTTTATGGTTTTCTGGGCCTCGAT
>BGNK01006150.1:19994-30211 GCA_003297005.1 Symbiodinium sp. clade A Y106
TCGCCACCCGAATGAATTAAATTCGAATCTAAACCCCCCTGCCGGGCACCGGAACCCCACACAGAAAAGGCATAAATTCGAATTTAAATCCACATTGAATTTGAAATTCTACCATAATCTATTAAAGCTTATTAAGCTTTATTAAGCACTAGTAAACTAGTAAGTCCTGGTAAAGCCTTCGTCCCCATAAGTCTTAAGCCTTCGTCCCCATAAGTCTTTAAGTGTTTGTAAGTCCTTGTATTGTCAAGCGTGGTTTTGAGCTTCAGCGACTCAAAATACTGCCTTTCGATGCCCATGACATGCTTGCTACTGTGTGGGGGTGCATCATGGAGAGGTGCAAAGGCTACCCATGATATCAGGTGTCGTGCCAAGCCAGGCTTTGCAGCCTTCTTCTCGGCATGCCAAGGTACGCCGCAAGCCACTCCCGTCCGATCCGGCACTGGCGCAGGATTGAGGATGCCACCACGGAGCAAGGCACCACACTGGTTACTTCATAGCTTCAAAAAGTTCGTTGAGCCTACATGAAAACACATCAGCCCTTGGTGCCTGGACCTTCTGGCTACAACTTTGTAGGGTTTAGGATCGCCTTCTCAGGCTTTTCAGGCTCGGGACCGTCTTCAGAGGGGTACGGGTTTAGGGTTTAGGGGTTTATGTTTTAGGGTACTACCACGGATGCAGCATTAGAAATAACAAGGAGAGTCTCTAGGGCCTAACTCCTCCCCCTAAACCCTAAATCCAGAAACCCCGAAAAGCCAAGTCTAATTATGGTACTACCTGCGTACCCTTTTGTCTTCCGATCTCCCACACCCAGTCCTTCGAGCGCGCTGGCCTTACTGTCGCATCGAGATCCTGTTCGGGTTCGAATCCGCTAAGGGTCCATGTGCCCAAATAACATATACTTTGGCCCCAAAGTACCTAAATAGGGACTGCTTTTGGCCAAAGTACCTACTATATGAGTACATGGACCCCTTAGCGATCCAAAGACTTCGAAGCAGGGACTGGAACTTAAAGTTCATGCGCTTCAGGGGACGGATTCAGCCTCTAAGATAGCTTGTCCAAAGCAAGACACTGCATGATAAGGTCTAGGCAGGAAGTAGGCAGTAATTGAATTTAAGCCTCTCTGCAGGTGAATGCTGTGTCCCGCACTCCTGACAGAACACCCAAAATGGCGGGTCGATTTCAACAGTTCCCAAAATCATCTATAGTCTATAATCAGAAACCTAACCCAAATCGGCAGCTAGCTATTACAGCTATTGGAGATTCAAGAGAGAGTTCGGAATCATTACTGACAGCAGGTTGATTTTTTATGGGTCGCTTGTTTATACCATACCCCGACATTGCTGTTTCTCATTATCTTGTATCGAAACTTGACAACCTCAAAAAAACAAAGCCCCAAACCCCAAGACCTGACGGACCTCGACATTGAAAAGGATTCCTACGGTGGATGGTCAAAATCCTGCACTACCCATAATGCGGAATATACCATAATTCCCATAGTTTAGGGCACTTGATGTAATGCAGGATTTTGACCATCAACAGTATGAAACCCTTAGAGCGAGTCCTTGTCAAACCCCTTACCTATGGGCCAAGTATCCATAGCATATACTTTGGGCCCCACTGTGCCTATGTAGGGAGTCCTTTAAGGCCCAAGTACTGGGCTTTTAAGTAACCAGGGCGAAAAAAGTATAAACTTTTATTTCATAAGGGTTCCTTTAAGAAAAAAAGTATTAAAGTATGGTACTCCAAAGCCTAGAGTATATACTATTTGGGTACATGGACCCTCAAGGGTTACCTATGGGCCAAGTATTGAAAAACCCAAGACTTCACCGAAAACTACCCTATGAAACTACTATGCTAAGCCCAAGCACGCAATTATTGGGTCCTTGGAGCCCTGACAGTGCTAGTTGGCCTATGCTTGGATCCTTTGGACCCTTACGAGCCCTGAACTAGGGCAAAGCTCGCCTCTAGCAGGTCACGGCGCAATGGTGGCCTGCCGCCAGCAAGGTTCAGGGGTTAGGGTTCGCTGGCTTCCAAAGACTTCGGTTTGAGAGTGCTCGGGTTTTAAGCCCTTCACTCAACCCTGATAGGGTTTGAGGGCTAGGGTTTTCCCACCTGGGGGTTTCGAGGTTTGGGAATGGGCGTGGGCTATAGGGAGTTGAGAGCTTCAGCTGGATGTGATGGGAGGCCGCAGACGTTGCCTGGGCTTCTTCATATGGCTTACTCCTCCGAATTATTATTTCTTTAAATCTCATAGCTGAGAAGTTGTGACGTGGCGTGAGGCTTACGGACAGCCCCCTCCGGCCAAGAATGCCATGCCTAAGCCCAAAGCCACTTGAAGTCACAGGCCTCAAAAGCCTGAACTCAAGCTCTGGGTCTGTATTAGGGTTCTTTAGGGTTTAGGGTTCTTTATATGAACCATAATATATTGGGATTGTATGGCCAGGGTTTGTTAATCCGGTTCCTACATGAGGGCTGAGGCCCTTCACAAGTATGTTATGCTATAGCCGGTACGAGCACCCTGCAAACTTAATCTTTGTTCGTCAAGGGTTTCTTGGTGTAGGATCCGTCGTGAGGGAGCAATGTAACCAACAAAAAGGATCTGCACTTGTAGGTGCATCCTAAACCCTAACCCGAACCCTCGCAAACTAAACCCCTAATGCCCAAAGCCTAAGCCGAGTCACTAACATCATCCCCCCAACAGAGCCTCCTGTCCTGCAACAAGGCGAACCTACCGAGTCCTTTTCTACAGAGCCTCAACCCGAATGTGGGTCTAGACCTGATAGATAAGATAAGATGAGATGATACCTATAGTCTCCATTGTAGTTCCTTTTGGGGGTTACCATATAGGATCCTTAATATATAATTGGTTAAACCAAAAAAAGGAACTACAATGGAGACTATAGGTAGTGTACCTTAACGGTTCAAGGCTTAGGGTTTGAAACCTGGTCCGAAAATTCCTCAGAAACACTTGATGCCCCCAAACCCCTGAATACTGCACCCCGAAGTCGGTTGAACGCCTGGCATACAGAGAACCGCAACGTCATCAGTCTTAGCATCCCCAAGACCGTAATCCCTAAACCCCCTAAACCCAAACGAAAGAACACGCGCACGCACACGCACACACGCGCACACACGCACTCACACACAAAACAACACCAAACTGATACCCACGAGCACAAACACGTTCCTTTCAGATTTCAAAACCCAACTAGTATGTAATAACTAATTAGCCTTAAACTGATCCCTAGGTAGATTGGGGCCAAAGTATACACTACTTAGTGACTTAGTACATGGACCCTTACTTAGCAAATGCTTTGGACGAAAGCCCATAAGGTCCGTGCCATGGCTTTCCATCCACGGGCTCGGCTGCGGGCGGCACCTGTCGACCAAGATATGAGCAGAGCAAAACAGAAGTACGGCTTTGGGTTTGAGGGTTTAGGGATTTAGGGTTTAGGCGTTTCCTCACCTGTCCAGTATCCTAGGGAACTAACGGTTAACCTTTTTATAACACCCCATGAAAAGGTTAAAGGTTACCATCCCGACTGGGCCCTAAACCCTAAAACCTCAAATCCCACGTTGGGTGTTTATACGTGTGATGGTTGTGATTCCTAGGGGTCTATATGGAATTATTATAGGTTATACCAAGTCTTGGATCCAAGGTTTTCGGTTAGGTTTAGGGCTTACGGCTTAGAGGGCCTGGCGTTGCAGAGGAGTCATTTGTTTTTCTAGGTATCAAAAAGGAGTTCTGAAGGGATTCTGTAAAAGTTGGGACGTTGCATGCAACTACAACGGGTTTGCTTCGATACGGCCTTGTGCGAGCATTCAAAGGAGCTTTATGACCAATTTTGAGGCAACCCCGAGCATCACAGGATAGCTGCTTAACTTGTAGATTTATGTAGAGGCTGTGCTACCCAACAGGCTTAGAGAAACCTGAAGCCTCGCCTTGGCCTCCTAAAGCAAGAAGGCTGAGCCCGAAACATCCCAAAACCTTCGACAACAGCTACAACATATTGCAAGTAAAGGCCTGGGTCTTGAATCACTCTCGTTTCGGCACGATAGACTCCATCACCAAACACTCTGACTAAAGCCCGCAGTCCAAAAGCTTTACACTCGGGCTAAACCCTAAACCGTTAAACCCCGAACACTCAGCCTCCAAACCCTGAACCCAAACTTTACCGGTGCCTTTCCTCTTTCTTCTCTTTGGGGCTGAGTATCCTAGCCCAAAAAACGGGTAAGTTTTCCACGATGGTAGGATTAGGGTTTAGGGTTTAGGGATTACGATGGTAGGATTACATAAACCTCCAAAGGTTAAAGGTCACCTACTCGGCTGCTAAGTTATGGTTTCTGGGTCACGCCACAGGCACTGCAAGCGAAGCCGCGAGCTTCTAAGCTCCGAGTCTCTCATAAGGGGTACCATAAGGGTAACTATAAGGGTCACCGCTACAGGGCTTAGGGCTTAGGGTTCAGGCTTAGTGTTTAGGGTTCAGGCTCCGGCAGGTGCCTATGTGGGAACAGCAGGAGCTACAAGATCGTGTAGCAGCGTTCTCGTTGTCCCATCAAGGCTTCGCAGGTCAGGCTGCAAATCAGGTGCATCAAGGCTTAGTGTTTAGGGTTCAGGCTTAGTGTTTAGGGTTTATACTTAGGATACCATCACAGTAATTTTGTTTAGGCTACTGTACTATAGCGGTAACTGTGAGGGTTACCATAATTCACCAGCACTCGCATGGCCACCATGACTGATTTATCGTCCATGTCTCCGATCGCCAACTGCCCAGTCGGTACACTATGCTGGTCACCTACGTCGGCAGTGAAGTCGGCTTCTATCGTTTCCCTTGCCCGGCCGGGGTGCAAGGCTCTTAACCTGTAGATCGTGAATCAACCCAAAACCTGCTGCCAGTTCTATGGAGCGTCCGAGCTCCACCAGGATCTGCGACCTGCGACGACAAGAAGTTCGTCACCTGCTCGCCAAGCAGCTTCTCCAGCACATAACGGTTAAGGGTTTAGGGTTTACGGGGTTAAGGTTTCGAGTTTAGGAGTTACTCGACAAAGGATACTATGAAGGATTACCTTGAATCTCTAGTCCCCCTTACCCTAGAGCGTCAACCCGCCACCCCAAGCTTTCTCAAACCATAACACTTCCCAAATCTCTTGTTGAAACCTGGTCGCCTATGCCCCTAATCTTTTCAAGTTCCGAGCCAAATCATAAGACCCATATATAAATCGTCTTAGAGCTCTGCAGTCTACTGCCTGTAAACTCCCAAGAGCTCTTCATGTTCGACTCGCTAAAATAAACTTATACAGCCCTTTCAAACCTTCCAGGACCGTTCAGAATAGGCTTTGGGTTATTTTTCTTCAGGAACCCCAAGAAGATATTGGTTTTTGGCTTCTATATTAAACCTCCTAGATAAAACCCTAACCTTTCCTGCACCTTAAGCCGTAAACACTTTACCCCAACCCTAAACCCTAAACCCAGTTCCTAACCCCAAATCATGCCAAGCCTCTTCCGTTCCAGCACTGCCCGGCCACCAGCAGCGATTCAGGGAGGCCTTTGAAACACCGAAGCCTAGGGTTTAGGGGTTAGGGTTTAGGGTTTAGGGTTTAAACCTTCTAGGCTGTAGGGCTTTGGGTTTTGGGGTTTAGGTTGGTTGGTTGCTTGGTTGCTTCGTTTAGGGTTTAGGGTTTTGAGGTTTAGGTTTGGGTTTAGGGTTAGGAAACTTCCTTTGGGAGTGGTTTCGGGTTTGGGTTTTCAGGGAACCTCCCTTGGGAAAGTAGGCTGCAAGGGTTTAGGATTTCAGCACCTTTCTCACACGCAAAGAAAACAACAGCAACAACTGGGAGTTTCCGAAAATAGGGGACCCTAATAAAGTACCCTAAGTAGTAGGGTCCTTATTATAAGGACCCCAAATAAAGGTACCCCTAATTTTCGGAAACTCCCAACTAACTAGGTGTTGGACACGCAAGATGCTTTGACAGAAGAGCTGCGCCTCCCAAAAACAATCGAAAAGTGAAAAGAGTGACTACTACTACTAATAATAATAATAAGAATAATTATTATTATTACTACTACTACTACTACTACTACTACTACTACTACTACCACTACGCCTGCTGCTGCTGCTGCTGCTGCTACTAGTGCTACAACTACTACTGCTACTACTACTACTACTACTCGTACTCGTCGACTCGTCGACATAGACCTTGCGGAAATCAACACATCTAGTCAGTTGCAGTTACACCCAGGACATCATCACATGCGGCGCTCCATCAACGACAGCCACGTCACCTTGGTAACGTTTCTCTCCTTGTCGAGGAAGTCTTGAAGCATGTAGAACGACAAGCAAGACACACACTCGTGGTCATCACGTTTGTGATCAGCATGAGGAACACCTGCTGCACCAAAGCCTTTCTGCTGAAGCGGGGTCGCCGGAGCTGGAGCAGGCTCTGGAGCCGTTGCCTCCGTGGCATCGCCCTTGCTAACTTCGGCAACCCGGCTCTCGGGCATATCGATGCAGGGAGCGATACCAAGTCGGTGGGCCGACCAAAACTATAGTCTGGGGCTGTGTATAGCATACGGAAAGACACCTGGAAACTGGATAAGGAATTTAATTTAAGCTACCATAATAGGGACTTCTAGTAAATGGTACGGTTTCCTTATTATGGTAACTTAGTCTAAGTCCCTTAACAAGAACCCAGACACAGCAAGCATGATTTAACATGCCAACTCCTGAATACAGCACGACGATACCCAAAGCACCGAACAAGTACCTTGGAAAGGTTGTCCGGTGACATCGCGGGGATGGCCCCGTGAAAACACATAAGGTTCAACCACTCACTAACCCTGAGCTCGCAACCCACCACCCTAGTTACACCCAACCTCAAACTGCTCTTAAAATCCGACCCCGATGTACGGCGTCTCGTCTGCTGGTCTTTGCCTGGACCGCTGCGAGGTGCGACACAGACACCTGCAGGGGGCCAACCCCTCAACTTTTCCTTCTAGGACCAGGGTTTAGGGCTTCGGTCACAATGATGGTGAGGATGATGATGGTGAAGATGATAATGATGATGATCACCGTCATCATCGCCTGCGCCAGTCGCCTCTTCTTCTTCCTCAAGCGGTAACCTAGTACTGAAAGGCACTGTTCACATATAAAGATCCCTGATCCTTGAGAATGATCCCCACTCGCCCCCGACGTCGTATCAGAGTTTGAACATCTGATCCTCGGCCTTGGGGGCCTACCTCTGTTTGGCTTTGGGTAGGGTTTAGGGTTTAGGGGTTAGGGTTTAGGGCTTTGGGTTTAGGGGTTTAGGGTTTTTTGGTTTAGGGTTAACCAAGATCAATGGTGCTTTCCTGGCGCTGTCTTAAACTGAAAGCTGAGCCAGGAAAGCCTAAACCGACAACCCTAAACCCAAAACACTTCATGGTGTGGTTTGCGCTCGGTTTTTTGGGTGTTCCCGGCATCTCAAGGTTACATCGAGGCGACCATCAGGGTGTTACCTTGATCCCAAATAACCGACCTGCTCTGGACGGAAATGATATCAAGGATGCCGAGAATTCCCAGGTCTTCGTATAGGCCTTATAGAATCCTGATGAAACCCTTACCAGAGCCTCTGAAGCTCCAAAAACCAAGCCCTGCCTGTACCATCTTCCCCGTCTCGCCCTCGGCGGAAGCAACGACCTCAAGGCAATTGTGCAGGGTTTCATTTCAGGGCTGATTTATAGGTCCTTGAAGTGGTTCGTTTTCGGGTTCGTTCAACGACGTTAGGGCTTTAGGGTTTTGGGTAGGGCTTAGGGTTCAGGCTGAGTCGAGTCTGGCTTCGGACGTTTAAGTAAGGTTGCGAGGTTCGGGCGCAAGGTTAAGGGTTTAAGGTCCATAAGACTTACAGGGCGAATTGCAAGCCGCCGCACCAGAAACCCTCCATCCCAAAGCATCTTAACTCTAAGCAGCAGTACGCGGTCGGGTTTCACATTCTCTGCATTGGCGAGGTGGTGGGCACCGGGCCGTTGATTGCTTTCGCTGATAATTCGAGGCTCCATAGTAGTTCCGGTTTGGGGTTCATATTTAGAGTCCAATAAGGTAACCCCAAAAGGAACTACTATGGAGCCCATGGGTAGCCACTTGATGTTGCAACTCAGCTCGGTCACTGTGGACTGCGAAGGCTAGCAGCTGTCAAAGCCGTGAGGAGCAGTAGAAGTTCAACTGGGGCGGACGTCTTTGTTCAACATATGAATCCTAAACTCGTGGTGCTAAGACCTGTATCTACGCCCCAAGCCCTAAACCCTAAAGTCCTAAACCCTAAATCCCAAAATCCTAAACTCTAAACCCTAAAACCCTACATCCTGAAACCTAAACCCTAAAATCCCAAACCCCAAAATCCTAAACTTGAATGAAAAACCCCAAATTTAAAAAAACATCGAAGCCCTAAATCCTAAAAACCCTACCAGGACCCGCCCCAAGGGCCCTTTAATAGAGTCCTTATGGCCCTTAATAGTGGGTACTTAGGGTAGAATAGAGGGTAGTTGGGGGGTGCTGGTACTGTTCTAAGCCCCAGGCCAGGAATCCAAGCTCCCGGTTGTCGTACTGACAGGCCGTCCAAGCAAAACAGGCCTTTGCTTTGCGACGTTTAGGGGTTTAGGGTTTGGGGATCTAGGGGATTAGGGTTTAGGGTTTAGGGGTTAGGGGTTTAGGGGTTTAGGGGCTTAGGGGTTTAGGGGTTTAGGGGCTTTAGGGTTATATAGCCCCAAAACCCTAAACCCCACACCCTAAACTCTAAGTTTAGGGCTTAAGCTTTAGGGTCTGAGGATCTTATGGTCTCAGCGACTTAGGATCTCAAATCAAAGGGTCTTAGGATCTCAGGGTTTCAGCGTCTTCCCATCTTGCAGGTGCTGGGGTCCCAGCATCTTAGGATCTTCGCGTTCTGCAGGGGTCTGGAGGGCCTGGGGGGTCATCCAACCTTTTCAGGGCTTCTGTAAGGAACTTTAGGGTTCAGGATCGATTCCAGAGTTGTCCGTTCAAACAGAACAGAGAATGCCCTGTGCTCTACCTATAGTCTCCATTGTAGTTCCTTTTCTTGGTTTAACCAAATATATAATTAGGATCCTATAAGGTAACACCAAAGAGGAACTAACAAGGAAACTCTAGGTTGTTCTTCTAACAAGAACCTCTCAACCTTCGACCCTCAACCCAAAAAGGCACTAAGTATATGGGACATATACAAAGGTACAACCCTAAACCCTTAAACCCTAAACTCTAAAACTTCGGTGGCAAAAACGGAAATCCAAAACTCGGGTCCCTCCAGTCGACACTGAGCATGCGACGTCGGCAGTCGGTAAGACCTCCCGGAGGAAAACAGTAAAAAAGGCTACCCAGGGAACCGTTTGGGTTAAGGTTCAAGGCTTAGTCTGTAAGGCTGGAGGAGTAAGGCTTGGGTTTAAGGTTTAATTGTGTACAGACTCTACAGACGGTCGATGGTAGCTCCTGCTTGTAACGGATCCTCAAAGGTACGGTTCGGGCTTCTTCCTTAGACACCTGCACACCCAGAAGTTCGAACAGGTTGAGAGGAAAACTCTTAATTGTAGCTCATTTTTTCTCTCTGATATGGCTAAGGCCCCACAATGCATTGTTGAAGCAATCCAGGAAAGGAACGACAATTGTGGGCCGAATGTCTAGATGTGTTGAAACCGGTATGCTTGTAGGCTTAGATTTTGTGGTCTTCCCGACTATGCCAATCATTCAAGGTATGTGGCTCGGGAGGATGACCCCTGAACCCATGCACCCCAAACTGGATTCGCTTAGGGTTTACCTCAACATCGTTTTAAGCACCCTAAACCCTAAACCTTATGTACCAAAATCATAACTCCAGGAGGGCCGTAAGAGCCCAAACCCAACCCTTCAAGACTTAAACCTGAGCCCTGAACCCTAAAACGACGGCAGGCAAGAATGATCCCGAGCCTCGACCTCTGATGGAAGCCAGAACCTTGGTTTCGATGGCTTAGTTTTTGGGCGCACAAGGTGCTGAGAAGGAGCATGTTCGAGGTTACAATGCATACCACTGAGGGGTCACATATACATATATATATATATATATATGTACATATATATATATATATGTATGTGGCCCATACCTTTAGGGTATATTTAGCTAGCTTTTTGTGTATACAATATAAAATGCCTAGCTAAATAATACATAGCCATGTCGGATATCGTACAAAAGCGAAA
>BGNK01006151.1:936-15212 GCA_003297005.1 Symbiodinium sp. clade A Y106
CGACGTACCGGGGCTATACCCAAGCTGAATGGGACGAGTATAATCGCTCACGCCGCCGCGGCCAGTATTCGCAAGCCGAGTGGGATGCCTGGAATCGCTCCCGCCGGTATTGATTACTGATACGCCTTTTGATTCCATTTCGCATTTGCTTCGGACACGCAGGGCTCCCCTAGGCTGTGCTTTATAGATGCTCGCTTCGGCAAAACTTTCAATTCCACTGTTAGCCCAGGGCAACCTGGAGCCAGTGTAGCATATCCGCCTTAGCTTGAGCAGCACGGCGAGGGGGGTGTAGATTTTACCCTGCCTCCAGATGTATTCTATGTGTCCTTAGCATTGTCGTTACCCGACTTACCGTGGCTCAAGTCCCCAGCAGGAAAAGAGCTCACCTGCATAGGTTGACTAAACGNCCTTAGCATTGTCGTTACCCGACTTACCGTGGCTCAAGTCCCCAGCAGGAAAAGAGCTCACCTGCATAGGTTGACTAAACGGTCTAACCTGTGTGTAGCTGTAACCTGTGAAACTTCAGCTTCCTCAGCTTCTTGGTTTTTCGGTTTCTGGGCTTCTTGGCCTCTTGACTTCTTACAACCTCGTGGCTTGGAGTATATTGCCTTCGGGTCTTGCATGGCTTCTTGGTTTTCTTGGCTTCTAGGTTTTGCGGTTTCTGGGCTTCTTCGCTTCTGGACTCGCTGGTTTACCAGCCCCGAGGCTTCCTTGGCTTCGTTGCATCCCGGTTTCTTCATTGTACATATGACATCGNCTGGTTTACCAGCCCCGAGGCTTCCTTGGCTTCGTTGCATCCCGGTTTCTTCATTGTACATATGACATCGTTAGGTACGACATAGTTCACATTATGTCTTATGTAGTCTTCAGTCTATGGGAAGATATATATGTATATATATATATTGCAGATAGCTGTGCTATATACGATATACTGCATATGATGCCTTGTATATTTACTAAACCACATACTACGATACTGTACTATACTCTGCCGAGTCCTGGCTGGTGCAGGTCCTGAGCTAACGGGTTGCATGGCATGATATGGCCCTGGCATGAAGTGGACCAAAACGCTGTGCTTCCAGGCTCGAGAAAAATACCCCTGCTCGGGCATCGCTGATCGAGACCAGCATGTTTGGAAATCAACAGTTTGTTTCCAAGCTCGGCCCCCCCGGAAACCAAAAACCCAGACCCTAAAGCCCCAACCCGAAACTGCAAAGCCGTACCGAATCTAGCAAGACTTTCACGTGCGTGCAACCTCTCGGTCTGTCTGGCGAAGCATAGGCCGCGACAGCTCTCACCGACCCCTAAGCCCAAGCCTCTAACCCTAAACCCTACACCTTAAACCCCTGAACCCTCACAACAACCATGAAGCCGTTTGTCAGGGCAAACCACATCTACAACCCTATGCTCGGTGAGGTGAGCACATATATCGTATATTAGATACCAAACCCGCACGAACTCCCAAATCCAAGGCAAGTTGACTGTCCAAAAGAATAGCAGAACGATGAAAACTTGGTTTGACAAAGGTTCTTTTTTGATCAACTCACTAGTTCTCGTGCCAGTGCGAGTGAGATACGGGGCGTGTTTAAGCTAGCTATCGAACCGGAATCGCGAAAGAGGGGGCGCATTTAAGATACATGATGAGCCGCAATCGCGAAATCCCGGGGGGTGTTTCAGATATATGGTGAACCGGAAGTGGAAATTGATTTGTATGGGTTTTGTGTTAGTTGTTCGTCTTATTGCTGGTTTCAAGTTTCACTTGGTTATCGCCAAAAGAGGTGACAGGGTGCGCGTGTCAGATGTATCAGGAACTGGAATCGCCAGATGAGGAGGAGTGTTTAAGATGTATGATGAACCGGAATAGCAAATTGGTTTCTGTGTGTTTGTGTTAGTTGTTCGTGTTTTCGTTATGTTATCGCCAAGCGAGGTTGCGTGTTTAAGATAGATGATGTACGGAATCGGCAAATGAGGGGACGTGTTGTAGATACATGATGAACCGGAATCGCGAAAGAGGGGCCGTGTTTAAGATATGTGATGAACCGGGATCGCCAAATGAGGGCGCGTGTTTCAGATATATCATGTTGTAGATATATGACGAAGCGGAATCGCAAAAGAGAGAACAGTTAAGATATATGATGAACCGGAATCTCCGAAAGAGGGAACATTTTCAAGATGCAGAGTGAACAGGAATCAATATANATATGACGAAGCGGAATCGCAAAAGAGAGAACAGTTAAGATATATGATGAACCGGAATCTCCGAAAGAGGGAACATTTTCAAGATGCAGAGTGAACAGGAATCAATATATGATATATGAGCCCGAATCGCAAAAGAGGCAACGTTGAAAAACAATCTTCAATGAACCGGAACAGCCCAAAAATGCTAAGTGACCCGGCACCCTCCGGATGGCCGAGCAAGAATTTTTGTTCAAAATTGCAACAGGCAAAGAGCTTGCATGAACAGAAACGCTTTCGCTTGTACATTCAGACAAAAGTCGCCATTTGAGACGTCGTGGAACTTGCAAATTGCGCGTGAATTGTTAGAAAGAAGGAAAACAAAAAAAATACCGAAAAAAAACAAAAAACATACCCAAACTAATTCTGCATCCAAGCACAAATCCTTACAGAATCCTTTGATATTGTCTTTTACGTCTTTTGGTATGCAAGGTCTGCAAAGTATGGGACATTCAACAGATGGAGCTCATGTGTGCATGTGAAATATGTAGGAATGGCGACAGGCACTTGAAAACACCAAGACGGCACCGCCCGCCGTTCCTGCCTCCAGGCTTCGTGTTTGGATCTCTTTCGGAACGGGAACCTGACAGATGGCGTGTACACCGTCAAAGTCACAGACGTGGATAACACTGTCCAAGACACCGACCTCTTCTGTGACATGACCAATGGAGGCCTTTACGAGTGTCGAAGATGGCATGTGTTAAAAGATGCAACCTCGACTTATGAGTATTACTACTTGTCGCAACAGGCTTCCGGAATGTACTGACCCGGCCTGGCAAGATATTTCAACTGCTGAGAAGATAGATCCTGTGATTGAGTCAGCGCATAGCCTACACAATCGTTTGGCTTTTGGTCGTGATGGATCTGTATCATCTCCAGAAGGTTGGACGTTGGTCGGCCAAATTGCTATCCAGTCGGCTATCAACGACGACTGGCTTCGGGTCTACCACAACGAATCCCAGCTTCAAACTCGAATCATCAACAACAATACGCGCGGGCCTTGGCAGAGTTGTGCTGACTTAGTTCTACGGTGGATGGAGGAAATTTTGCACCCCGCAAATGCTGACTCATGACGTCGCTCATGTTTAATATTGACGATAGTATGCCATGCGGCTGGTGCAAAGTTTTTGTCAGTGGAACCCACGGCACTTCCCTGGACTGGACATTAATGATAGACACGGGGTGCGGGGTACTCTCTATGTTGGTCTATTCAAAGCAGGTAGAGTGTCATTTTGTACCTTCCTGACCGATGACACCACAGTTCACACTGCCAAACTGCTGCAAAAAGCTGCACTTCGTGGAGTCAAAGCATTAAGAGCAACAATCATACTTTTCTTTCTCTTAATGTTGGGAAACGAGAAAATGCTGGCTGCTGCAGCATTTCGGCCGGGTTAACTTTAGTGTTAAATGAGTGTTAACTGTGCAAGACATAGAAAAGGCTTGTAGGCTATGTTGCCGCCCAGAGCCATGCTAACCACCCAGAGCCCAGAACTCTTCTGCTAACGGGCATCCTGTCGGTGGATGGAGGAAAGCTTGCACCGCCCAAATGCTGACTCACGATGTCGCTCATGACCAGGACCCGGGACCCCTTGTTTAATATTGATGATTGATGATCGAATGCCATGTGGCTGCTCAGTGGAACCCACGGCACTTCCCGGGATTGGACATCAATTGACATCAATGACAAACAGGGATTGCGGGGTACTCTCGTCGCTGGTCTATTCAAACTGTTGCAAGATTCCATCCACAGTCTGTCTCCGGCCCAGCCATTCGGCTTAACTTGCGTGGATGATTCGTCTGACTGTGCCCTAGGTGGGCCAGCATCCCGGCGGTCGACATGGCCGTGAACTGCGCGTCGGAGGTCCGGCTAAGCTGCTTCGAAGCAACACGAAAACCCTTCATGCTTCCGGACTTGAGGCCGAAGCCGATTCTGGTATAGTAATTTCGGTCCCATAGCGAGCACCGCCCACCCTAAGGTAACGAAGATGGCAGCAAAACCGTGAGGCGCAAAATTTTCATGACTGTGTTCTGTCGTTTTTATGACCTCCTCTAGTTCCATTCGCTGCGTCGGTTCCCTTAGGTGGGAGATGGACGCGGATCGGGAAATCTCGACCTGGTGGAACCACTCTGCAGGCACAGCGCCGTAACGCATAGCGGCGTAGGAGGCTCGAGGCTCAAGCGAGCTGTGTTGTTTTTGACCTGCTCTCAGGCCGGGCCGTGATCAACGCTGCAGACGGGCACGAAGTGCTTGTGTATGACGAAGGTGGTGCGAATGAGACGTGCTTTCAAAATCGCTTCGGCATCATGAAGCTCTCTGATCATGGCGGATCGTACCCAGCTGCCACCATCAACGATCAGGGCAACACGTTTCCAAACGATTTGTGCCTGGCTGTTGGTGTGCAGCCGACGAGTTCCACCTTCAACGGCTTTTCGCAGAATGGGAACGGATACGACGCTCCCAGCAGCAACACTGACTGGCCAAACGTTGCACTGCAAGGTATCCCCATGCTTGGTGTTTGGCTCAAGTAGCCCGTCGGGGCTGAGTGAGCTGCGCATGAGCAGACCTTGCCGGGACCAGAGAGCGCTCTCTGAACTTTGATGTTGCATGCTTTTAGCAAATTTGCCGTGCGAATTCGCACTTGAATGTTTCGGGGCGAACAGATTATATGTGACTTTACGAGTTACATCCAGTTCGGCAACTGAGTAACAAGGGTTAGTGCCAAGGGTTAGCAACATCCCAAGCCGGAACTGTAGTAGCAAAAGCCAACATTCAGATTACAGCCTTCGAACAGTCGGATTCCAAAATTTGAACCTTCCACATGAACCAGTTCTGGTCGGGTCTGCGCTGTAGTGAAACTCGAGACAAGTCATCTCCTCCACAAGCCCACACAAGGGCAACGGGGGCACCAAGGCAAACAGGAGTGCCTTCGGGATACCAGATGAGCCCTTCGTTGAGCCACGGTCCTGTCATGACCTTTACCACGCTCCCTGGGTGCGAAAGCACGCATGCATTGTCATTGCATGCAAGGCCAACAGGAAAGTAGCATGCCCTCAAACACAGTCACGGCCATGCTGCTTGCATGCAACAAGTAGCCGCACAGGCCCAAACACAATCCGCAAAGAATAAGCAGCCTAGCAGACTCCGTGGCAAGTTTCCACAGAATTTTTCACCATGTCGAGAAGGCTCTGACTCTCAGCTCTCACTGGCGCAGTTGCCTTTGATGTCAATGTGATATACTCTTCGGCAAAAAACGAGAAAAAGTCACAACTGCCAGCCACGTAATCGACAACCTTCCCAGTCTGCACCTTGGCTTCATCATTGTCCGATTTCTTTCTGAGGGTGGAACAAGACTCGATCCGCTGTCAGCACCTGACGGGAGGCCCAGCCCTTGCTGAACCACAACTTGTCCAGCACCTCGATGTTTAACATTCACTGCTTGCTGAAAGATAAACTGTGGCCTCAGGATTTTCGATCGCAGCTTCCATGACCGTCCAAGTCGATTTCCGGACCTTCAGCCAATACGTTGAAAGCCCGGGGGCCTGAAGCAACTTCAAGAAGAGCGAAGACAGGCGACGAGACTCGAAACAGCTCACTCAACCTAATCAACCTGCATCAGACCGCCGCATGTTCATGTGTCTTCAAATGCCGAAGTTTTTTTATTGCACCAATCAGCCCGAAGGCTCAAGCTACTTCCGGGCTGTTTTACAACCGCTTGACGGAATACTGACACGAGAACAGACGTATGTTGCATCGAGGTTAACAACCCCCGGAACATGCAAGTGCGGTGGCTCGAACACTGGCCACTGTTTCGGCACTGGGTTTTCTCCCAGACGTGGTTTTCCCAGCGCCTTTCTACCAGCACCTCTTCAGATAAGTTTTGAATTCCGCGGCGCAAAACGTGAATGTCCGTTGAAGCTCAAGCACCTTCTGCCACCCTCCTGGCTCCATGCGCACCCTGATTACCTGCATGAGGATTTCCCTATGTAGGATGTCCGACAAGTCAGCAAGGTCCAGAACGTAGAGGATCCCAACGAGCAGGCGCGCAGGGCTCCCTGGCAGGATGCCGTAGGGCTTCTTGCAAGTTGATATGTTTTGAGGTCTGACAGAACGTTCAAGATGTGGGCGTTCATGGTGTGATTCTAAAGTTCCTACTATTACTTTGCGGCGCTAGTGGTCTCCAGATGAGATCGCGACCTCACTCCGAGTGGCAAACCAAGAAATCCGCCGCGCTGGCGGTTCATTAGCGACTGCGCACCTAACCTAAACCCCCAGGGTTGGTGGGACGCGTGTCTCTTGGGTCTGGTATAGGGTTGGATTTGGCACAGTCGGCGGGCTGATGAAATACCCGAGGGTGTGCTTACTTGTGTTTCGGCTTCGAGAGTTCCGGCTGCATTCTGACGGTATTTGACGTTCAAGTGGTCAGCATAAGAACTCAGAACCCGGCTCAGAACCCGGCACTCCCGCAAAACGGAAGACGGCGAAACCGCGTGACGGCCGACGCACCGGCACATGCAGCGGGACATGCCATGCTTTTCTTGTCCGGGCCCCATGAGCATTTACGCAAGCCCACACAGGCCAGACTAGTGAACTAGACACGGCAGGGCAGGGGGTAGGTATGAGGATCACGGTTGTTCATGGTGGGAAGGATGTGGTCAGCCGCAATGATGGCTTGCAAACGCTTTCAAGAGCCGTGGGATTGACTGTCAGGCCTCAGCCCAACGCTTCAATTGCGGCTCAAGGCGGTATGATTCATGCCAGAGTGTGCAGCGTCTCAAGAGAGATCTTTTCTAGAATTGCCAGAGTCGTCGAAGGGCACTTCTCAGAAAGCACAAAGAGAGATCCCACATCTCAATCCGCAGTCCTACGGTGAAGACATCCCCAAGTGGACTGAGCCCGGTTCACACATGTCTTCTTCGTATATGTCCTTTAGTAATGCTTTAGCATGTAGCTTTGAACTTCCATAGTTTATTCCAAGTGCGAGAATCTCGGCCCTGGCCCGGCGACGCTTAATTCTGTCCTTAAGCCCAAGTATACCTAGAGTTCGACCATCGGCCGTGCAGATGACACAACTAGATCCGACGGCACAAGCGAGGTGTCTGCAGTGAGATCAACAGTGCCCCGCTTTTGGATTTGGAGGACCCCGCATGTCACATGGTAGAGTTTCAGGCAATCTAACCCTCTTGACCTCGCCGCTTGTTACGGGTTCAGGAAGTCCGAAATGGTCATCAAGAGTATCGACTCGCATGCCCAGGCCACGTTATCCATGATGTTCGTGTGAGGGTTTAGGGTGCAATGTAGGGTCTAGGTTTTCAGGTTCAGAGTTCAAGGCTTTGTTTGCAGGATTTAAGGAGGGGTTTGTGCTATGCGGAAGCGAATTAAGTAGAATAAAGTGAATGATGTGTTCAGGTTTGGGTTGAGCTTGCAATCAATGTCTTTCGGAAGAGCCTGGCATCGCCCTAGGCCCTAGGAGCCGATTCTTCTTGGGTTGTTCAGTTTGGTTTCGGTAGGGTTTAGGGTCTAGGGGTTTAGGGTTTAGGGGTTTAGGGTTTAGGGGTTTAAGGTTTGTGCCTCGTAGCGCCGTCGATCCTAAGTGTAAGCAACGACAAACCCAAAAATTAGGTTCCCGCACAGGGCTTGGCACGTAAGTTCTGCATAAGTGATGTTATAGTCGACGCAGCCAGATCAAGGCCACCCCCCAATGGACATAACTTATGCTTTTCGTGACTGGCGGCTAAGAGGTAGGAATAATTAGTATTCGTTTCCGTGTTTTGCCTTCAACCCTAGAACCCTAAATCATCCTAAACCTACAAGCCCCTAAGCCAAAGCCCTAAACCAAAACCCTAAAAAAATCTCTACCCCCAAAACCCTAAACCCTGGAACCCCTAAACCCCTGAAGGCCTAAACCTCTAGACCCTATAGATTCCTTCAAAGGAACCCCTATACATCCCTTTTCAGGACCCCTCTAGATCCCTTTTATGGAATGCCCATAGCTCCCTTTAAAGGATCCCCATAGATCCCTTTAAAAGGAATCCCTAAACCCTCATCCCCATAGATCCCTTTAAAAGGAATCCCTAAACCCTAAACCCCCAAAAGCACCGCCAGGAGCATCGGCGCCGCCTGGACGTCCGCAGCGAGCCGACGTTCTTCGCCTCGCCGACGGAGCCAGGGGCTCAACGACCCAGAGAGCCCAAAACCCTTTAATTGAGGAATATACCTTATAAAAATCATAATATTAGCGAAAATATACCTTAACCCATGATATGAAGGATTTTACCTTAAATCATAATATTAAGGCCCCTAATATTTAAGGTAGATTCATTATTTAAGGGGTATGGGGCTCTCTGGGGAAGGGTTTATAGGGCTTATAGGGTTTATAGGTCTGATAGGGCTGATTGGTTCTATTGGGATTTTTAGGGTTTTTTTGGGTTTTAGGGCTTGCGGGTTTAGGATGGTTCAGCGGTTTAGGGTATTGGGTTTAGGGTGTAAGACGCGATTCGGCGATAGGCCCAAAGGAATATACACTCGGGAAGAACGAGCAGCTGTATTTTTGCCTGAAAAGTTCGCAATGCTACTCCTCTGGGTTCCTGATTGCAATGATACAGCAACGCCTTGGATTCTCAAGGACGTCGNTCTCAAGGACGTCGGGCTTATGATTAAAGCTCCGAGCCCTAAGCCCCCAAACCTTAAACCCTGGTAACACCCTTAGAACCCTAAACCCTAAAGCCCCAAAGCCCTAAACCTTAAACCCTGTTAAAACTCCGTAAACCCTAAACTAAACCCATCTCGTGGGGTTTATGGGCTTAGCTTCGCTTTGCTTTCCGGCGAAGGGTAGGAGTTTTGGATTTAGGGGTGGGGCTGGAGCTTGGGGTGTCTGGACGGTCCAACAGGCGGTTTAGGGGGTTTGGGTTCAGGGGTTTAGGGTTTAGGGCAGTTTAGGGATGCTGGCATGGTTTGGATCTTTAGATAATAGCCAGCTCCCATAAGACACAGAGGGTTTTGTTACTACTATGCCGCTAGGTTAACTCGTTTTCGTCTGCCCCTAAACCCTACCTATTAACCCTACGTAACCTACCTTTTTAAGGATTTACATAAGGAAATCATAATAAGGAGCCCTAAAAAAGGCAGGTTCCGTCGGGTCCAGGTAAACCCTAAAGCAGACTTTTCCGTCAAGTTCACCAGGAACTTCTCCTCGCACAGAGCAGCCAGCAGCATGACTCCCGGTCCACGGCTTAGGGTTCAGGATTTAGGGTTTAGGGATATCAAGGGGAGGGTTCGGGGTTTATGGCTTCATGCTTTAACTGTTTAGGGTTTAAGTACGATTAGGGGTTATAGGGTTTAGGGCTCAGTATGTAGATTTTTCCTGTTTGCAACGGTGGTGCACTCTAGGGTGTTCAGGAGTTATGGTGTTTCGTGGACAATCGACTTCCTAAGCGACTTGTCAGGTGCGCGGCAACGCGCGGAGGGTGTGCGACAGGTGTTCGTGAAGAGGTTTAGGGCGAAAGTCTATTTTTTAGGGTTTAGGGTTTTGGGGAATTGAACCAAAAACCCTAAACTATGTGGTGCTTTAGGATGTAGGGCTTCCGATTTGCCTGTCTCAGATTTAGTGCCTCGGATCAACGGACAAAAGATTATTGTTAGGGAGTTTAGGCCGTAGGCCCTAGTTTAGGAGTCGTAGGTACTGCACTCGCAGCGCAAGGATTGCAGCGTCATTTGCAAGCACGGATTGAACTCGCCGTGTTGCTCCAATCGTAGGCATTTGCCACCGACCCTAAACCCTAAATCCTAAAAGCCCAAACCTGGAAGCCCCAACCCCTAAACCCTGAACCCTAAACTTAAAACACCACATCTAATTCAAACCGTGTAGGAGGGAGCTGTTTAACCACGCAGGGTCGCAGGACGGACCGTTTCNCCCTAAACTTAAAACACCACATCTAATTCAAACCGTGTAGGAGGGAGCTGTTTAACCACGCAGGGTCGCAGGACGGACCGTTTCCGGGTTTCCGGATGGAAGCTCAATGGGTCGAAAAAAGGCGCCAAGAGGTGGGTTCTATAGTCTTTTGGGTTTAGGGTCCAGGGTTTACGGTTTGGTATGGTTTAAGTAGGGGACTCGTGTATCTTGATACGTTGTCTTACGTGGTGGTGTTTCGAATACGGGGTAACAGAGGGTGCAGGAGTCTGAATAGATTGCAATTTTTTCATACCCTGTTTATCGGATAATTATAATCCCAAAGCACTCTGCTACTTCGAAATGCGCAGGTTAGGATCTGGGGCCTTCGAGGATCTTTAGACTCAGGTTTAGGGGTTTCCGAAGGGGACACTAAAATAAGGACACGGTACCCTAATTTTTGGAAACTCCCGTGTAGGTTTTGTAGGGATTCAGGGTTACAGGGTGAGTGCTATTGGCCACGAAGAAATCAATCTTTTCGCCGCCTCGAAGTGCCACACGATAAATTATCGCTAGGGCTTTCACGAAGATACCCACCAAAACCCTTGTCGAATCATGGCGGCCCTCTTCGGGCGAAGTGAGCTGTAAGTTGTGGAACACGAGCTTCGTACCGGCAAAACTTGGGCAATGGGCACTCCCGAGGCGGCGGACTATGGATCTAGGATAACGCGGGCGCCGAACTCAAGGAGGCAGGAAGTGTGAACTATCGTGGATCCGTCTACCCCACAGCAGCCCGTGCAGTCCGCTTTGATGGTCGGACGCGGCTGCATGGCAACATGCCATGGGCGGGACGACGATGCGTCCTCATTACCTTCTCGGTCAATATCAATGGGACCGGTGCCATGGACAGTGCTCATACAGAGCATCTGATTGATGCTGAGTATCGGCTGCCCGAGAGGACCTTCAGCCGTGCTTGCGGTAGTGCTGCGCCGGGACAGCTCTAGCTGGATAAGTTCCTTAGGTAGTGCCGTTGGTTGGGTCTAGGTTTTCCTGCCTCTCCTCCACTAGGTCATGCCGTCCCCGTCTACTTACCCACTACACAACTGCACTCGAGCTTTCTTGTTCGTGGATCTGCTTTGTACGAAAAGGATGGTTGTTTCAGTGGCCTGCACAGCGGCATATCACTGCCTAAAGGCTTTTTCACACAGACTCCTCGCAGATGCCTGCTTGAAGAGGGAAGCAGATAAACATCTGATTGTGGGTGCATTGCCTGTATTGCCTCCGGTGGCTGGTCTAGGTATGCATGTAGTCCGCTGACAGCAATTAATGCGGCACCGCTCAGGTCATGTCATGGCATGGTCTGTTGCAGCGCGAGCCGAACGAGGTGGCTCCTTCCGAGGGCCCCACATCTGCGCGTGTGTAGGTAGTGGCGCGCCGTGGCAGGATTTGTCAGACGCCAGGATATGGCAGGGAGTATGAAGGCACCGCAGCTGCTGTAGTATGTGCACGGTGGGCACGTATACTTCGAGGTGCGAGGAAGACCGTCGACTTTGTCGTGCTTTGAGGCGGGAGCAACGGGGTGCTCTTACTACTTGCAGCACTCCTGAGTGCATACGAGTGGCGGGCCTTGGCTACCGTACATGTGGCCGAGCATGCGTGGAAACGGATGGAGACGTGCATACCGTAAATTGCTCTAGCCGTCAAAATTTCTTGATGGCACAGCGGACGCCCACCACGACGACGACCCCCCAAGGAACTGAAACTGGCAATGCGTCAGCCGGGATCATGGAGTTGAACACTTGAACCGAGGAGCTTGCTGCTGCTTCCACGGACAGTGGCGTAGGCAGCTCGCACGATGTGGTCATGATCGTGGTTTCGGACTCGGAGTCCGAAGTGCAGCAGGGAGCGACGGAGCAGCTCAGGAGAGATCTATGCTAATTTCGGCTTGTCATGACTTGGATACGATGAACTAATTTTTGAGATGCGTAGATCGTGTTAGTCGTCCTGAGGGGTATTGAAATCGGTGCAGCTGTCATAGAACAGCCGGGGTGCTGCAACATAGCGCTCTGATTACTACTACTCGCTACTACTACGACTACCACCACGACGACGACTATATACTGACCTTTAATCCTTTAATAGAAATAGTAATAGTTTTCCTGGTTTCTTGTTAAAGCATTTAATTTAAGTTACCATAATAAAGAAATCATATTCTTTATCATAGATCCCTTTATATTAATTTAATTCGTTTTGTTGTTCGTTATTCGGCTGGGCTTATAGGCGCCCCTCCCTCCCCCCTCCGGTCTATTATACGTGGGTTCTCTCCTACCCCTCCCCCCTCCCCCTGTGGTTCTGGTTACCTGTATCTCCTTCCATTACTGTTGCGGGTTGGGTATCCGGGCTTGGAGTTTCAGTATCAGGATATGATATACTCCGACCTACCCTGAACTCTAAAGGTAGTGATGGTGGTTATGACGATGAAAATGAAAATGGGTGATGATGATCTATATCGGCGCTCTCTTCTGGTCCCTTGTTACTGAAAGTCACTCAAATACATGCGTAATACGTAGGCTTATTTATAACGAATCCAAACGAAATTTAATATAGAATAACAACGGTAGAAAGAATTAAGCTAGGTAAGCCTTTCAATTATGTAAAAGGAAAAACATGCGGTATTTTAGATCGGAATAACATAAGAGGTTTTAGTACTAACAGTCGCACTCGGAATACTAGTATGCAAGAAGTACATCAGCGTCATTCGACCGTATCATCGCCATCATTCTCATCTGGGGGAGGCGGGGTGGGCGATTTACGGCCACAAAATTGCGAAGATTGTGCGGGAGTTTTCAAACAATGTCGACAGCTACGAAGAGAATGATGTAGACGAGCACCATCCCTGTGACGTTTTGCACGGATAAGAGAGTTGGCCCTGCGCGGGAGGGGCGGGGCATATCATAGGGGCGGGGGGGGGGAGAGGAGGCCACTCACGCGGCGACGCAGCAGCATATACATATGCATGTGTGTATATATATATATATTTACATATATGTATGTATATAAGTATAAACATAAATATAAATACAAATATAAATAAAAAAATAAATAATCTATATATATATATATTGATTGATTATATGTACATATATATACACCCAAAGCCAAACCAGTATTTTGTAAGGCGGCTGGGCTAGTTTTGCTGGCCAGACTGGATTATACGGATGGCAACCGGTTTTCGGCACGGACTTTCGGTTGACACACAGGTATACTATTTTGTACCATAGTACAGTATACTATAGTGTACTATAGTATACTTTAGTATAGTATAGTGGAATATACTAATATACTAGTTCACGGTTTGTAGTGGTCTATCAGTAGATTTTGAGGACAGGTTTCATCAGCGCGGCGATGCTAGACAGGCTAGGAGTAGAGTTATAGTGTGTGGTTGGGGGACTTTCTGGCTTGGCGGCACAATGCAGATAGAGGCTCAAGGTGTTTGGGATTTGGCACCGTTCGTGCACCCGATATCGCGCTCCCGCCTTCCGCCGCGCAGCCGATATCGCGCTCTCGGCCCTTGTCCACGCTCTCCACCGCGCATCGTCCGCGCACCCGATATCGCGCCGCCCCTTCTCCCCGCCCTCCACCGCGCTCCGTCCGCGATATCGCGCTGCCGCCCCTAGCTTGTTTCCGCCCTCCACTGCGCCCCGTCCGTGCTGCCGCCNCCGTCCGCGCACTCGATATCGCGCTCTCGCTCCTTATCCCCGCCTTCGTCCGCGCACTCGATATCGCGCTCCCGCCCCTTGTCCCCGCCCTCCACCGCGCACAATCCGCACACCCGCCCCTTTTACCACCCTCGTCCGCGCACCCGACATCGCGCTCCCACCCTTTGACCCCGCCCTCCACCGCACACCGTCCGCGCACTCGATATCGCGCTCCCGTCCTTGTCCACGTCCACCGCGCACCGTCCGCACCTCCGATATCGCGCTCCCGCCCCTTATCCAGGCCCTTTACCGCGCACCGTCCGCACACCCGATATCGCGCTCTCGCCCTCCACCGCGCGTCCGCGCACCCGATATCGCGCTCGCGCTCCCGCCCCTTGTCCCTGCGCTCTACCGCGCACCGTGCACGCTCCCGCCCCTTGTCACTGTCCGCGCACTC